>JAGQEM010000096.1:0-106554 GCA_019202945.1 Corynespora olivacea
AAAGATAATAAATTTAAAATACAGATTTACTATACAATAATTACATGAAAATTCCCGCTACTACGTGCAGAATAGAACATACTAATTGACTCCCTCATATCACAAAGGCCACAACGTATACTAGGTGTTAAAACAGGGGCGTCCTGCTCCCGAGTAGACGACAGGCTACAACATTCTACTCAATACATCCTTATTCTACCATCTTACATACCCCTAAATCCTAAGTACTGCGATACATCTGGTTAAGAATTTTGAATTTTTCAGGGCGGGACTTATGAATATGAATGTGGATGTAGATATGAGAAGGTATCAGACGTAAACGCAAATGACGTTCTCTTAGAGGCAGAAAACGAGTTAAAGAGAGGGAAAGAGAGGAAATAATTATTATTAAAACTTCGCACGGCTCGCACATGCAACGTATCTACCGCCCACTTCACCAGGTAAGCACCTAACTAACTGGCTTATACAATTTTGGCTCTATACTATATACTATATATATCGAATCAGTCGCAGCATTGTTAGGTATAGGCGGGGTGGAAGGTAGAAAACTCACCCTTGAGCCCAGAGAAAACACAGCCTACTATTCTCTTTCTTTCTAGCTGATTATGGGAAAGCGGTAGTGTTTTGTTAATTTCTGTAGTGTAGAGCGTAGAGCACGGAATCGTGTACGGTTGTGAAATTTCTAGATAGGCTTGGAGATAGATTAGAGACTTAAGAGAGATAGAATCGATGCTTTAATACCTTTTGGAGACTCTATACTATACTCTGTTCCAAAGAGGCACGAATATGTGCTGAAAAGGGAGCTGTAGCAACGTCGCCAAATTCCCAGCCCATTCGCCCACTCAATCAGGTAAGGGTGGAGAAAGGGTACCTCAGAGTAAAGAATTGATAATAGATATTATGATTTACAACCTTTAATTCATTGCCTTCCAATGTGAACGAGTGTTGCGCCATTGGTGGTGAAAGCTATTCGCCACTATGGGGGGTTCACGAGTCGTTGTAAAGCAATTGAACTGATGGTAAAATCGTATACGAGTGATAAACAAGATCGGAGTCAATTGTTAAAGTCTCCAGGATCTGAGACCATCGTAGCCTCCTGGGGTGAGCCCCGCCAATTCACGATCTACGTCATGGCAGTCGATGATGTTGTGCTGAAGCATGCCATGTGCGGAGGGTAAAGATCTTGCCCTGCAAAGTGGGCAGGTATACGATATGCGCATGTGTGTTCAAATATACGCAAGTGCTAAGAGAATGTGAAACAGCTAGGCAGCGTCTCGTATTCAGTGTGGCTGTGAGGATGTTAGCGTTCCTGATGTGCTGACGGGTATTTCATTCATTATAAAGACTCAGATAGCTGCCTCAGCGTTTTCGGATTTTCTAATTCCACTCCCTCAAAAAAATTGGAAAGAACACGACACACGACACGCGAAGCATCGAACCGGCCATTGACAAAAAGCACGTGATGCCGTCAAAAGAGAATGAATTCGAAAACTCGAAAGAGCAAATCGAGGCCTGGACGAAAGGCCTGTTCAACACGCCCACCTCTCCACCGGTGTCTACACAAAAGAGCACCAACCCTCCTGCACCCGGCTCCGAACCACCACAGTATTACGACTCCGAGCCCTCAAGTCAGCCACCAAAGTACAACAAAGTCACGTCTTCCGCATCATCTCCTTCGCCATCCGCGTCAAACTCAAGGCCACCGCTACACCCAAGCCAGCGGCAATCGCAGCCTGCACCACACGCATCGGCAGCAAGCATATCAGCAATCCTTGCCTACCCGACAGTTCCCAAAGAAGAGAAGAGTACAGAGAAGAGGCCAATCAGGAGACGGTGGAATGATTGGTGGAAGAGCTGGGAGGTTGTTGATGTAGAGGGGAATGATAGGGATGCAGGGAGCCAGGCGAAACTGAATTGTTTTGGCGTGCGGCTTGATGGAGGGGAGACGCGAAGGAGGACGGTTCGCCGCGCCCAATGATTGCGCAAAGCAATCGAACTTGAAAACAAAAATGATCTTGGAAACTGCATTCCATGTGGTCGTCAACCCATTCTGGTCATCGTCACTCGCGCCTCCATCATACCTCACACTATCTCCGAATTTGTTGCTACACCTCGCCCATCGAATCACCAGAATGAAGTCGCTTCGCCTTATATACGGGTCACTCTCACCTGGAGCTTGCGATGTATGAATCACAATCGCACCATTGACAACGTCGCCGTTTGCCAACCGTGGATCGACAATTCGTGGCAAAACACAACCATAACCCAAACACATTCTGATCTGAACCCTTCCAACAACCATTTCGCAGTCCTGGGCAATGACTCCAGCACTTTAATTGCCGCGTCCTCATCTGGCACCTCTTTGCCACTGAGCCTTAGTTCTTAGCCTGTCCTGTACGCTGATATAGATTTACCTCCGCGCTCCCGCTATGTCTAAATCCAAATGACAAGGCCCTCTGCACCATCATCCAGGTTCTCGCAGCACGCATCGGAATTAAGAGTTCGAGAACAAGACTGCTTTGAGCAATACTTGACTTCTCATGCGCTCTTGAAGGAGGCCAGCGCCAAAGCCAACGCCAAACATGAGAACTGGATTCGTGCTGAAGAGCATGCTGCTCAATGCAAGGCATGTGAGGAACAGGTAGCCTTACGCGAGAAAAAGCAGCGTGAGAATGCTGTGGTCGATTTCAGGAAGGAAAAAAGTCAGACGTCGATGCAGAAGAACAAGAAACAAGAGCTGGATTCGAGCATTCAGGAGAACATGAAGGCGCGTGGGAAGTAATTTACAATGGAAGAGCGTATGTACTAATTCGCATGCGCGGTACGACTCCGCCCAAAAGAGGCTTAGGGCTATTCGGGAGCGGTTGGTTTCGTTGTCCGATATCCGACATGTGGGCATGCTATATATACAGTATCGATTGCCTGACGCATCTTCGATCTAGCGTTCGGGTGTCATGGTAAGGTGTATGGGGTTGGAGAGCTAAGAAAGCTCTCGTGAAGCTCCAGCACCAGTTCAGTGTTTCATGGTATAGCATTGAGACCTCCTCTCAGAACAAAATATACATAGTATACACATACATGGCTTCGTGTGATGATATGAAAACTTTCCTGACACTTGAAACATTGTGACAATGGCAGAGTCTCCGGTATACAACAAGCGCCTCCAAACAATGTTGCATCATCCGCTGGATCTGACTCTATGGACCGCAAATTTCACAGGGCTCCCTTCCAATTATGATGGCGATAACAGTATGGTTATATATGAATCAAGTCGTCTCGAATATGTGGACAGAATTGATGTTAACAGTTTCTACTCTATACGTCTTCCTCTTTGAATTACTCTCTTCAAGTTCGTCAACAATTTGAGCTCGGATGTTTAATCTTAGCTACAACTTCGCTGTTATCTAATATTTGTAAGCCGAGAGGGGCATGTGGCTGGTAAACTTGTAGCTACGCATGCGTTAGTTATATAATAATATATACTGTGCCGGTGCGGATGGTGATACATCTGAAACCGGTTTATGTATGCGGTGTGCGATTACGTCGGTTTACTAGTCAATTATCATGATTACCTTTCAATAGGTAGTTATCCAGTACTCAGGGTACTGACTCAACACTTCAATTCATGTCTTGTATTAGTATAACAAGGACCACGATCTATCTAATGTGCGAACGAACCACCACGACTACCACTTCCCCTATTGCGTAGTGAGATGTATTTGATTATTGGGTGAAGTAATTAGTGAATTATTATGAGCACCTTGCACCGGTTTACTACTAAGAATAGTAGTATATAAATTAACGTAGACTATAGACTAGTAGGAGGGAGGGAGGTAGGAAGGTAGATGAGTTTATACTAAGTTATAAACTTCAAGATCAGTATTTGACTAGAATACCCAATCCCAACAACATTATCACAAATAGAGACTATACTCGTGCGATACTCAGAAGGAATCCAAAGAACCCTTTTCCTATTCCTACAAGTCCAACTATCCTCGACATTCAGTAGTAGCGGAGAAGTTGATTGAGGCCAGAAAAGATTGAGTGGACCCGAGTAGCCCTTGAGCGTCTGCAGTGTCTTCCTTAAGCCAACGTCCCATAGCTGTACTGTCTCGTTGTCGGATCCGAACGCTAGCGTCTTGCTATCTGGTGAGAAGGCTAAAGCTGTAACTGGACCTAAATAGCTCTTAAGTAACTCGTGCTCCCTCCCTGATTCAATGCTCCATAGTATTACCCTCTCATTATCAAGTACCGAAGCTAGCATCTTGCCGTCTGGTGAGAAAGCCAAAGCCGTGACTGAATTCAAAAAGGCTCTACGCGTCCCTAGCGTCTGTAGTAATTTCCCTGAGCCGGCGTCCCACAACTTTACTATCCCATCTTGGGATATCGACGCCAGCGTCTTGCCGTCTGGTGAGAAGGCTATAGCTATGACATAAGTGAAATGGCCCCTGAGCGTCTGCAGCGCCTTCCCTGAGCCGGTATCCCACAGCTTTACCATCCCACCTTGGGATGCCGACGCCAGCGTCTTGCCGTCTGGTGAGAAGGCCACAGCCCCGACCGAACCTGAATGGCCCCTGAGCGTCTGCAAACAAGGGCTCCAATTTTTTGCCATAGTCGGGGAAGAAAGAAGGCAAGCGGGAACTTCGTTTGAGAAGATTTCTCTAATTATACTTGCCTTCGGACTGAATATCAGACCAGCGTAGTATAACTGAAGCGGCGCCTCCTCAAGCACTGGTCGAAAAGCTAAAGTAAAACGTGTGGCATCGTGAACTATAGCTTGTAGACTCGGGCGGGCTGCGCTTCGAGAAGGTACTACAGCACTACTAGCCCTAAGGTTCAGGCTAGTCAGTAAGGTCTTTTTGATCTTTTCTCGAAGCTTTGATCTTGGTTGACCATCTACTTCTTGCTTGTTCTAGCAGGTCAGCTACAGTTGCTATTCCTCAAGGTAGAGGGATACTCACTGAAAACGTATCATCTAGCATATAAACCATATGGACTGCTTCAGAGCCATAGCTGAGCAATGTAAGTGCCTCAAGCCAATGGAGAAAGTGTTTATGGAAGAACACTTCAATATCGGAGCAGCTGCTTATGTCTACATCGTTTCGTATACAGTGGTACACCCAAAACCGGCATGCGTACTGTACATGCGGCTGTATGTATCTGTCTAGGCCGATCTTGCTCAAATCGGCTACAAGAGCTCCTGGATCTTGAAGATTGCAGATATCGCGGTGTAGGTGCTTTGAAATTAATCGGAGACAGCACTCGTACATTTCGCGATGGACCAGTTGCTCATTGACGTGAAAATGAGGATTTGGGCATCTCCTCTGGTCTACCAGGAAGTCGCGGAAGGATGGGTGAAGTAGCTGGATGGCTTCCGGCCCCGCTGCTGGCACATGAAGAACCGAGTTTAAGCTGGCTAAAGTCCTTCTTAAAACCGCAACATCTTTCCCAAGCAGCTCCGCAAGACTAGTTACAGACAACGGATCTTGCAGCACAACAATGGGTCCAACAGCTTGGCGGAACAGCCTTTGCAGTATCTGACTTTCTGCTTCGTTGTGGTTTCCTTGGACAGAGTTGGCGAGAACAGTAGTGTATATCTCATCTAGCTTGCGCTCCGGGGGAAGCATGTCGTTGCCTTGTTGATGAACAAGTGAAAATAGTCGTGTCTCTGCAAGCTGGCTGTCTTCGTCGATGAAACGGCAGGCTGTTGCAGCCCAGATAAACAAGCCACCCGAGTTCTTGACCAGACGTGCGATAGCTGATTCCTCTGGCCACCCAGCCCCGAGCCTATACTTGTGTCCGATAAGTTCAAGCTTGTGTCTCAGGAAAACATAAATGTCGTGCTCGATGATTGTGGGCTCAATGTTATGCAGCACGAAGTCGTGGTGCTCGTCTCTTCGCACTTGGCTAAACCCGTACTGTATGGGAGCCTCAGGCCTGCTCGTTAAAGGCACGCGCACCTGAGTACTTTGCAGGGACTGCAATTCAGCTAGCTGCTGCAAAATGATCCGAACATTGTTCTGGTTGTCACACTCATCGAGCGCGTCGACAACAAGAACATGGATCGATCGGCATTCCTGGTCCTCGAGACTCGACAGGGGACCAAGGACAAGCTCCCGCCACTGATCGTCGAGAGACAGGCTTGCGATATTGCTATGCTTCGCTATAGCTTCACAGACGTTGCGTTTTAAGGCCGGTATGCTGTTTGCCATCTGGAATGCAATGCTTGTGATGAACTTTCCTGCGTGGCTGACGTCTCCGCCCGCCCGAGAGAAGAAGAAGCTCGCAGCAAGCCGACCCTTGGTGTTGTATTGCGCGGCTACTGTTTGCGCTATCGTGGATTTGCCGGTGCCGGCTTGACCGCTCAGCCAGAAGATGCCTGGCGAGTCTTCACCGTCTGCCCATTCGTGTATCTCGCGGAGGAGGTCGACGCGGGTGTCGGGCAGGCAGGTTGGGTCGTGTTGTCGCTGGTACGCGTTGAACGGCGCATCTTTGGCGATCGGCAGAGCGTTGAGCACCTCGTTCGGGGCTAGGCTGCTAGTTGAGTCGCGTCTCCACAGAAGCCTGAATGTGGTATACTCACAAGAGCTGTTGTTGCTGTGGGCATAGTTTATAGTTCCAAGGTTGAGACCAGCAAAGCTCTGGCCGCCGTTGGTTGCGGACGTGCCTTGGATGGACAGAGAGTGTGGCAAAGCGCCACTAGCCATCATAGAACAGCACCACTATTGCGACAACATATTGCCAGCGGAAAACTTGTCTTGAGATGCGCTGGTGTTACTACTGTACAGTAGAGGACTCTTCGTCAGGCTCACTGAAATGGCAGCGGCAAAGGCGTGCGCACTCATTGGTCACAGCCGCCCAGTCCGCCTTTCATAGCACTTCGTCATCCAGTCACCCACCCTCTGGCAGCTTCCGTCTCTTTGCTCTGGCTAAACGCTGTTCTCGTTGCCATGGACCCCCCCAGCATCACTGCCTCCGTTGCGGGCATTACCATGGCTGCCATCCAAAGCGCCCAGTTCCTCACCAAGACCATCGAAAATATCAAAGAGGCTCCCGAAACCGTCCAATGTATTGGCGATGACCTTCGTGCGGTCCAACCTATTCTGAAAAATTTGGTCAAGGCATTGCGAGACGGATCCGAGGAAATCATCTTGAGCAGCCAGATCAAGCATGCTGTCGAGCATTGCGATCGAGCATGCAGAGCATTTCAGTCACAGGTGGAGCGCTGGATGAAGCATTCCACAGAGGACAGGTTATTCTGGAAGGACAGATGGAAGATTGGATTGTTTGGGCTAGAACGCATCAAGACATTTAGAGGGCAGCTCAGCGATTGCAAAGGCACTCTTAGCGTGGCGCTCTCTACAGCGACAATGTACCCGACCTCGCTCCTGCAGATCTACCATGCGTCTGACAAAATGCAGAATTGCAACGTCCCGCCAGGAAGCCCTGATGAAGGAGATGAAGGATATGATACTTCAACAGAATGAGGTCGTTGTCTTGCAACAAATCGCCCAAGCAGAAACTGAAACAGCAGAGATAGAACGTAGTGTCCAGCAACTTACGCTGAGCAAGAGCGGCATGCTAAGCCATGTGCCACTACATGGCGAAGAATCGGAAAAAGTAGACTAGAGCTTCTCCAAGAGCTTGAGAAGCAGCAAGCCGCTAATAACGCCTTTAAAGAGATGTGCGAGGACGCGGTTTCTAAAACAATCTATGAACGTACAGGCCAAAAGATTAAAGGTGTAAAAGCGACGAACAACAGCTCTGCTCTCACCGGATTTATCAACACCACCGGGGAAGAGTCAAGGATTGACCAAGATATTACGGATGTTAGTGCCGACAATAGGAGTATTGCAGTCGCGGGGGTAATCAAAAACGTGGATTTCAAGGACTTGCGTTCGGGATAACCGTGAAAAAGTCCACATGTGAGCAGAGCAGTTGAGGGGAATGCTGTCAGGTTGCATAAGTGGTAGGGTTGAAAATGGAGATGTGATTTGGTTGGTATCATATGACCTCCCTTGTACCACTGATACAACATCTGGCCTTGCTACCATATCCGTGCCACTGGAGCTCTCCACGGCCTTAATACAATTACTCCGTCGTCTCTGTGTCTGCCACCTACGCACGCTGGGCTCTCTGTCTCTAGTATAACTTTTTCTTACTTATTATCTGTACTAGTAATATATATGTTACTTCTCTGTACTACTTTAGTATCTAGTTTTACTCCTATTATAGTACTCTTTCGTTTCTAACTATATTTTCCCTTACTTATATTAACTCCACCTATGGCGAGCGGGGTAGCGCGTGGCGAGTGAGGGCCTTAAACTTCTCAACCTCGTCAAGGTTTTCGCTGTCTGAGAAGTATAGATGGCGATTTTATTTTATTTTACGCTCATCTACTTCGATTTTGATATGTTGGTCCTTACTTGGTTCTACCCACCCCTTTAGGCACATCGACGTTACCGTCTTTTGCCTTCCGAGCTCGCGGTCTTACCCACTCATCTCGGAACGAACCAACCCCAACATATTGCACTTGTGTGCATATTGGAGGAATTTTCATCCCACTCATTAGCACTGAATGTTACTGTGTCTGCATTCTGGGCGTGGTTCCACCTACTCCTCCGAAGCTGAGCTTTTAGGATATCGACTCCAGCTGACATTAGTTCGATCTTTCGATCTCTAAGCCTCTGAACCACGTCAAGGTTTCAGCTATTTTGAGAGGTTTGCAGTGGCAATATTTTGAAATTGCTCATCTGCAAAATAAAACTTATAGCTGTGTGGGTCTGGGTTACCAACACTGTACTCGAACCACTACGAGCCGAAATGTGCTCGAAGCGTGGATGATTCTCATGCATCCAGTGTTGGTACCTGATCTGATGATCAGAACTGAAAGAAAAATAAAGATGGGAAGTTTGGGTACTTCCTGAATGCCATTTATCGTTGGCATGGTGAAACTCCAGCCCAACTGCGACCGGAGTGGTGTAAACAACCCCCTTATAACAAAGAAATACTCAGAAGGAGTGAACAGACCGCAAGTCGATTTTCTTCCGAACGGTCAATACCGTCATAATCTTCCCGAGATATAGAATTTGCTGTAGATACTGATTACATGATCTCATCACGCGATCCCGCTATCCTCATTGGGATAGCGCCTTGGCAGCCGCCCTCGTACTTATCCTCGAGGAGGCCTCCATTACTCTTAGCCTCCTGAGCGTCTAATTCCACTTTGTGTTTCTACACCCCTTTTTCCTCTTGGTTGTTTGTTTTCGCGCCTTCATAGCCACACAGTCTATTGCAGAATTGGAGAAAGAATGAGCAAACTGCAAGTCGATGCTCTACCGTCTAGGTCAATACCGTATCCGTACTTTCTTGTTTTGAAGAGAGTGAATGAGGAGGACGCATTCCTGTCCCCTACCTTCCAGGTCAATACCTGCAAAGTCACCCTCATATTAGCTAAAGGAATGGAGAGAACGCACTTCACCTCCTGCGATCCCGGTCAAAACCTGGCATCGTCCCTTTGAGTTTAGATTGAAGTTTAGAGGAAAGAGAGGGAAGACCGCAAGTCAATTCCCGTCCGTAGTGTCGCCAAAACGATCCACAGTCTTTCTTAATCGTATCATGGAAAAGAGCGGGCAGAACGCACTTCATGCCCTTCCGTAGTAGATCAAAACCTAACACAGTCTTTATCCAAAGAATTGCTCTATTGCTCAACAAGAACCCCACATATCAGCATATTACTTCGGTGGAAGAGTGAGGGACCCAAGTCTCGCGCTCTTCCATGCAGGCCTGTATTACCATGCATAGTCTTCCTGTATACTCTGTGGTTGAGCTGAAAAATTACAAGCAGAGAGGGGGGCCGCAAGCCTCGCACCCAGCCATGCTGACCTGGTTATTCTGCACAGTCCCTTGCAATTGTTGTTCGACTTCATCATCAGAGCCATTTTGAACCCGCAGCACTCCGTGGATTTATGAAAACCACTCATTTGTTGTGCCGACTCCCACCCACCCGATGGACTCTGAGACTGCTGCTTTATTACCTGTTGGCTTGTTGTGTTGAGTCACTCTGGGACAGTGTGGGTACAGTATAAATACTCAAATGACTCGTAATTTGTGTATGAATAATGTGGACGAGCATAAACACAACACTATTTTTTTATTCTGCACAATGGCTTCTATATAACATTACGTAGCAGTGATCGTGAACTGATGACCGTGTACAATGCTCTGTTTACACACATTGACATCCAGTAAAAAGAGAGTGAAATGATCAACATCGTGGTGTCATATGATGTCAGAAGGATCAGATGATCGAAACCAAAGGATGAAGGATGTCACGGTGGATATGCCACAGTCGTTCAGTGTGACCACTGTTCGTTCGGACCCTCGGTCTTCCGTCTAAACTAGGCCCAACCTGGAAATAGTGGCACACACACATTCATATATAGCTCCCCTTAGTAGCTCTCTACCAGTTCTGTACAGTTCCCACACATGCGTTACATGGTTGCTCCGTGATAAAGGAGAACTCCTCGGAGGGAGCTGCAAAAGACAATAGACCGAAGTGCCGCGCTAGCGGGTTCTAGGTTATTCCTCGCTTAACACTATGATGCCATCATGTCGTGCTGTTCAGAGAGCTGCAAAACTTAATATTATATAGTGGCAGCTTTCGTGCATATCGTGGCGTAGCTGAATCATTTCTTGTCCCCAGTCGTCAAGAAGAGGTCAGGATGTCGAGAATCTAGATCGTCGTTCTGGGAAAGGGAGAGAAGCAGGTACCCGCAGGAAAAGCAGGTGCATCCTAACTCCTAACATGATGCTAGTAAGGGGCGTCAGCCCTGCCAGAGTAAAGATTTTTCGGGAACCGATCCAGCAAATTAAGGAAAGTTGCTTTCTTGGATGCCTCCATGACGACCAATCAAGGATGGAGGCCGGTAGGTTTTTAGAAAAACAAAAAGGGAAAAGGTGGGCCGAAAACTGCATACAGATGTATCGCAAATATGTTCGCGTGGGCGTCGTCATCAATCGGAGCAGTTGAGTGTGATAATTATAGCAAAGAAAAGCAATCAGCTGCAAAAACTGAAGGCGTGACAATGTTACATCATCTTCGTCGTGATTTCTGGGGATTCCGAGTAGCGAAAGAGTCCGTCGCAAAGAGATCTTGTATCTTTGTGTCGAGTACGTTTCAATCAGATACTGTCAGGGTGGTCTTAATACTGTCGCTCGCTATTCACGCCCGTTGTGTCGGATCTCCGAGCGCCCGACTTCAAGAACTCCGCTACGTCGTTCATCCATGCCTTTGTCTCTGATTACATGTGTACCTACTATATTATGCCCGACCGATGCATCTGCCACTAACGTCTTTGAAGAAGTAGGCATTCCCTCGACAACATGGATGGCAAGGTGACATGTGATACCTATGACGCGATATGCTGGGGGCCAAGGCGAGGATCACTACTACAATCAGGAGCCTTCTACTACGTAGTAAGCGTTTAGAACTTGAGTACATTCTGAGCTCGAAATGATGTGGGCATGCGCACAAGGCAGGTAATTGCGTAGAGAAGCACGCAATGGGGCCGGCGGTGAGCAGTTCCGGAGGAATGAATTAATCACGTGACTCTTCGTATTCTGAACAACGCATTATGTCGCACTGTAGCAAATGCATGCTCGGCATGCTCGGAATCAATAGTTTGTTGCAGCCAAGGCAGCTGTTTTGTAGTAGCAAGCGAAAATTTCGTCGTTCGACCTTGTAAATGAGATCATATGCAGACTGAAAGATGAAGACAGAGAATGTGAGGGTAATTACTTCGAGGGACTGGACTTGAGCTTGCACTTCACGATTCAGTGTTTGCATTTCCAGAGAAATCGGCACGCGCCTCGTTTGTCACGCATTCCCTATCAAGTTAATGTCCAAATTACCTTTGTCAGCCGCATTGTCTGCAGTGACGTTTGCCATCCAAACCTTATTCCACTCTGAGTTAGAGACGCTCACTATCGATAAAGACTAGTCACGCCACTTGAAACAATAGTATTGACGTGACAATACCCCAGAAATAACATCACCATGTTGCGCCATATGCGGGGGCATATGTTTGTCTGATGTGCATTCCAAATCACTTTACGATGTATGCTACATTTTCTTTTTTTGTCGAGAGATTTGGATCTGAAGGTCTTGGCTTTTGGCTATGTACCTAGATATACAATTTGATATTTTAACCATGTCCATTGTTTCATGAGAGAGGATGCGCAGCTTTAGTCCTTCACGCGTATTTTAGGTCCCAGGCTTCATCATAGGCAACATCCGTGCAAAAGTGACTCTTGTATTCTGTGTTCTAGAGTTGCTGTGGCATTATTTCCGAACCAGGAACAACGAGTAGAATTCAAATCAAATCGATTCTCGTGAAAAGTCGGCATTGCTCAATAGTGTCATCCAGCATGACCCATGAAGGGGAAAGCACCTCGTGGGATAACGAGCGGAGCTGTCTCCGCCTATTTTGATCCGCCAATTTCTTATTCCCCGCCTCACGTTGGACAGACCACAGATCTCACGTTTGTTGATCTAGCTCATCCGCACCCAAGGAAAGGGGTAGCTTTCTTATATGGAACCAAGAACAGCGATGTTTCAGCCACGTCATCCTGAGAGAGAATTAGGAAGATCTGAGCTGGGAAACATTGAAGGGCTAGATGAAAAGCGCATCCTCATCCGACCAAGTGGTGCCCTAGCGGACCGACGCGAAAGCGGCCGCCAGCGACCCTGGAATGGAAGATCTCTACCTCAGCCATCCCAAGACCGTGAGGCACCGCCACTTCCGACTCTCCATCACATCGATGTCGCCGACTCTTACACAGCCAATCCTGTCGTCAAACACGACCATGCCTACTCTACTAGCTAGCTACGAAACTAGGTCTCTGAAGCCAACGGAACGGCGCACATGTGGCTTACCCTGGCGGCATCCCGAGCGCACAAATGTGAAAACAATGCACCTGGCACGCACTCGGAAAATTTCCTGCCGTGTTCGATATCTGGAAATTGATCGCCACAAGACGCGCGGTAGGTTTCTGGTGTCATGTAGCTAAGCCTAGCTCCATGCAAAGAACACATGGCGTACCAATTTTGGGGTTTTTGTTATTAAGATTTTGGTCTTTGGTACGGCGGATGGTACCAAGATCCTCGATGAAAGCAGGTTTCCGTATGCCCAACCATCTCGGGGTCTTGAGCCAAACCTTGGTATGCGCGATGATGGAAGGATGAGGGCTTGCCAATGATGATCTTCGAACCTCTATACCTGCTCTGTAGTTCTGGGACCTTGACACCGAGGAGAAACAGTGGTTCACAAGTAAATTCTAATACTGCTAGAGAAGCTAAGCATCATCGGCATCAGGGGTACGAGAAGCCTGCCGACATACCGCCGAAAATACGAAGTCCTGCTGAAAAAATTTCAGGTAGGTATTGTATTGCAATGGCAGAAATCTAAACATATATGCCAAAATTACACAGTGGAGTCGGGCCGGCTGATGGGTACGACATCACACAAACTCTTTGTGTTGTCAAAAAAGAGCCTTCGTTGAAATTTTCATTCGGGGCTTGCACTATAACGGAAGAGGCGGCGGAACGCATCCGTAACCGAGCAGGATAGGTGCCATGGGGGCTCTGCACCGACGAAACTGCTCTTAGGCATCCGTGGCATCATCCACCTCTTGATTCTCTGGTTCTCGACCTAAGGCACCCGAGGTGATAGGTTCAAGGCTAAGCTTTGGCAGCTCTCCACAGCAAGAAGATGAAGGGTGGGGTTAGAAGGAAAAAACGACAGATGCTGGTTCCAAGGCTGTAATTTTACCATTGGTTATAGTCAAGGCCTGTGCTGAGTGCAGATGTAGGTAACGGGAGAAACTATTGACTCGGGTATGGCGTACGTTAAGAGGGGCAGCTAGGAGCTGAGTCCGTCAGGCATGTAGCATGCCCATCTGAGCGCCATACACGACAAACTCCCGTGGCGTTCTCATAAGTAAGAGTATCTCATGTTAAACATCCTCCCCCACAAGTCGTTCCATTCTGCACTGCTTTGTCACAGGCTGCTCTGCTTTGAGTTGCGTCTTCTCCGATTGCTTTATTCTAAGTAACATCCGTTTCTTCCGTCATTTTCCTATTATTGTTTCTCTAATTTCATTCCGTTACTCGCTCATAATGCCCGCGTCTATAGTGGACGAAGAATCCTACGGCCATTCCGCCCATCGCGGTTCTATTTCTCCTTTCGGCGACAACGTTGACGATGTCGTTATCCCAGCTCACATCCTCCAAGCCGCCGTCGGTGTACCTTCAAAGCGAGACGATGAAACTTCGCGTAATTGGGAACCCCAGCGACAATTATCAATCGTCGATATCCCATTAGCCCGCAATACGTCTGTACGCGTCCCATACATTCAACGTCCTGCAGCCGTCAAAAGATCGTCCACACTGCCAAGTCGAAGTTCAACGCCACAACATTCCCGGGAGACGTCACTCGAAACAGGACTGCAACGCGCCACCAGCCAAACCATTGCTAACGGCAAGGGTAACCACCTGCGACCGCAGAACAACTACAACTCCGAGAATGGGGAAGTTCGACCAAATCGAAAGGGTACCAGGGTCAGCTGGAGATTATCATACACGCCTGGAGTGTCCGAACGCCTGGCAGTGAGCCCCAGAAATTCAGCAACACATCTTCAACCCTACAAATCCCGGACTTCCACTGGCGAGAACGCCGAGTTGGATCCCTTCATAGACCCATTCAAATCGAACTCGAGAAACTTGTCTTCCCGTTCAGATTCGCCCACCATCTACCCCGAAAGCGTGTACTCACCGGACAAGGGGCGATCTCGGCGGGGTACCGTGGGCACAATTGTCGATGCCATGGTACCTGACGCGATACAGAGGAGATTGACGAATGCTTCGCACACGCTTGTGCGAAGCAATACGGTGCGACAAACTTACGAGAAGGCCAAGACGAAGGGTGCTAATTTCCAACGGTCAAAGACGGGCCAGATCGCTTTCGAGTATGGTTTATATGTATTTCTCCTGTCGTTTGTTTATTTTGTTCTGATCGGTATACCATTATGGAGGGGTGCGGTCTGGTGGCTCTATTGGGTTGTCGCAAACAAGTTTGTTATTGCTGGTGGTTTTAGCATCACACTTGGTATCGCGCTATTGTAAGTCTCAACTCACCTTCGACTACTTGATTCAACGCTGGATAAAGCTAATATTGCCAGTTATGCATTTGCACCGTTGCTCATTGTTTTCGAAGATGATCCTCCTGTCCAGGAGTTGACCGAGGAAACGAAGATCCAGCAAAATGTCTTGGATACTGCACTCTTGATCCCCTGCTACAAGTCCGCTGGTCTAATCGCAGCAACCCTTGAGGCCGCTCTGAAAATATTTCCCCCGTCTCACATCTATGTCCTCGCCAACGGAAACAGCCCGACACCACTGGACAACACCGAAGAAATCTGTCGGCCATATGGTGTAAATCATCTTTGGTCGCCGGTCGGATCCAAGATTGTCGCCCAATTCGTTGGGTGCTATGCTGCGAAAAGGTTCAAGAACGTTCTTTTAATCGATGATGATTGTGCATTGCCGGAGAACTTCCCAGTCGTGACGGAGAGGCTGACTGGAAAAGTAAAGTGCCTGGGGTACACAATAACGAGCGTTGGACCCAATTCGTCAAAAGGAAACTACTGTCAGCAAGCTCAAGATCTGGAGTACAAGCTCAGCGGCATCCAACGAGACTTTGCCGGCCGCATTGGCTCCGCTACTTTCCCCCATGGCGCGATCGCACTTTGGGACCGAGAATTGCTGGTTAAGACGTTCTACCAGCATCCTGGATTCAGTGTTTCGGAAGATTGGTTTTTCGGTCATGCGGCGCGCCAGCTAGGATGCCGGATCAAAATGTGTTCCAGTGTGTTTGTCGAGACTGAGACGCCGACTGCGGTCTTCGTTTCCGGTGGTGGTTCAAGAGGCGGATTTGGCGAAATGACAATCTTCAGTCAAAGATTCAAGAGATGGAACTTCTTTTTCGTGAATGGCATGTGGTATAATATGGCCTATATCTTTTGGAATTGGAAATTGGGTTGGTGGGAGATCGGCGCAAAACTCTTCGTCTTCCAGGAGGTGAGTTGAACAATCAAGGTTGAATTTCTTCCGAGTGAGAGACTGACATGTTCGCAGGTATACGAGACGCTTCTCTATCTTATGACGCCGTTCATTCTACCAATATCGTTCTATGTCCGACCATCGTTTTGCGGAATCCTGCTCGCGTCGACCGTCGTCATGTACCTGATAAACGTTGTCATCTTCAACGAAGTACACCTACGTCGCAAGAACGTTCGCATCGGTTGGCAGGTGTTATACGTGTATTACCTTCCGTACAAGATTGTTCTGACCTTCATCAACGTCGCGAGTTGCTACTGGTAAGCTTCTCCCTCAATTATATCTCTTATCTTATTCTTACGCCCTCAGGTCTCTCTGGAAATACGCCCGATATTTCGCCAAACGTCACCCAAAGGTCATTGACGACGAGAAAGCCGTCGAAGTCGTAGTCCGTCTAGAGGAAGATCAGGCTGCCGGGCAGGGTGGTTTGGGCCGCCGTCTTACTGTTCGCACCATTGGCTCCGTCGTTCGTTCGCACGAAGAGTTCTCTAACCCCTTCGACACACGACCAAATACCCCCGAACACGATGGCGAGCCTCATGTTGGGCTCAGCTTCGAGGATGGTCGGATCAATAGGTCCTTGGATACGCCAACGATGGAGATGGAAGGTATTAGTTCTCACGACTTCAGCGCACCATTGCCTCGCGCTAAGGAAACTATTGAGCTGCATACGAGCTCCAAATCAAGTCTGCGGAGTGATGCAGACAGTGTATATCGGACTGGGCCATCATACCCAGAGGGATACATTTGACGAGTTCCTTCCTCAATAATTTCTAGTCAGCAACAATGCCATTACGTTCATTTCATCAATTTGATTGGTTGTCCTCTCGCGCGATTGCTCGGCTCCGAAGCCATAGTTTTTCTTAATGTATGACATACTCATGCATGACAGGGCTTGACCAGTCTTAGAATCTTCTGAACAACGAAAAGAAAAGATCGAGCACTATAAGACAGAGCGACTCAATCAATGATTGATTATCAATGGATTTTGTGTATCTCGCACAGGAAAAAGATGAGACGACAAAGCTAAGCCAAGCTCCTTCGGGCTGAACAAAAGCGAAGGCTGATAGCCAAATGGTGTTTAAATGGAGACTCCATTTGGCGGCACCGAACAGGCCGAGTATCGTAGTTGAAATCGGCCCGTAAGCGTACAGGGGATGGCCCGGGTTATTATCAGCGCTGATTCTGAAATGGAGGGTCGTGCTCGGTATACTTAAGGTCCATCTTAATATTACTAAAGGCAAAGTAGGTTATGTTCCCGTATGGTACCTCTGTACAACTTAAAAGAAGTTTTAAATCTTAGAAATCAGATTGAGTCGCCATATGGCCTAATCTAGTATAAAGGTAGGGAAGCAAGCACTAGCTAGGGTTAAGAGTAACAGAGTTTCACTAACGAAACGGCCTCTAGAAATGCCTCCAGATTTTTATTCGTACTAAACACGATGTCCTTTTCACCTTTATATTAATTACTCGGCCAAATGGAGTTGAAAGGGAGCCTCGATTTGGCGGCACCGAACAGGCCCTGGATCCAAATAGACCAGGGCCGCAATGTGGACCTTCCAGATCACGAAATAGGCATCAATTCCCGCGCGAATGGCTTCAACACTTTCCATCTCCAACTCGACAACACGGACTCTGGCAGAGTTTTCAGGCATCAGAAGCGTTCCCGATCACGCTCCTGTCACGACCTGGGATCAATCGGTACGACTAACAGTTCATACACCGTCTCATAAACCCACCCCGAAACGCTTGACGCCGAGCCTTCCATACCTAGCTGTTTGCGTTAGACTTGCAAACAGACAGCCTGTCAGATCAAAATACGCACTACATATATGATATTCTGACTGAGTATTATGTGTTCACATTTTGCTCGGTTTGATTCAACACAGCCACACTGCAACGGAACTCCCAGCACCAAACGATGCGCAATGGCTGGGACAACTCGCACGTAGGCAGCTATTCACAAATGGAAGACAAATCCATCTTGCGTTCGACCGTCGTATTGATATGCGGCACGGAGAGCTTGCCGCCGGGCTAAGACTTCGATATTAAATGTCGGGACCGAAGATCTTCATCGAAGCGCCGTTCAAATTACGGCCAGTCTCAGGTTCGTCGTATATGCATTCGAATGTACGGCGAAATATCTTGCTTGATACAAGCGCATGTCGCCGTCTGCAGCGGCAGACTTGAATTTTTTGATGTACGGCGCGAATGTTCCACACGACCGCATTTGAAGTCGAAGTTCAAGCGTAACGCGGGGTTCGTGAAGGATTCGACCAACCACAAGCGAACGGACTTCGGGATATATCCGACTACCTACCGACATAAGAATTATACATGAACGTCGAGAAAGGAGGGGAGCATCCAGAATCAATTCTTAGAGTCCACGCATCTATCCATCCAATATGCACCTGGACGAAGAACAAGATCGAGCGTCTATTGTTGAGGAAGATAGCAGTGAAGAGACTATAGACACGGACAAACTGATATGATGCGCTTCATCGTATGCACTCCGCCACAGCCTTCCGTTGGTTCGCTACAGTGGTAATTCCAACCACCCTGGTCCAGGACTGCCTCGTGGCTCAGGCTAACTCCATATTGACAAGCGTTTGGTAGGAATCTTCCAAACTTCGCCCCCCAACGTTGACTGTTCCTCTGGGAACCGGTCTTGGGGTTTGTTTCAGGTCCGCCAGAGGTATCCCCCGAGATTTCAAAGCAAGTTCTCGCTCACAACTGCACGTATAATGGCGGAGATTGACGCGTTTTATTTGTCGCCGAGGTCGCCGAGTATGCAACCGAACAATGAAGGGGCTCATGCATTTTGTACATTGTCAGAGCTGAGATACCACGCGCCCAGGCCAAGGCTCATCCTCAGCTTATGCCAGGTCCACATAGGTACACCGAAACACAGATCGCCTCGTCGTCTTATCTTCTTAGCGCCTTTCGCATACTCGCATTTACAAGCTATATGTTAGGCCTCCACGCTCTTTGATCGACACTCTAGCATGATGCTGACGTTTGCGAAAACTTAAGTCGATTTCGTCGATCTACTACACCACAATGGCGGCACACTCGCCGGTGTCGCCGTTGGCGTCGCCCGAATTTGGAACTGCGCGCCCGGTCTACGTCGATGGCACGGGACATAGGTCTCTTTCGAGCTCCCCGGATGCGAATGAAGAGAAGCGATCTCGGCTTTCTGCGAAGCTTGATAGTGGATGGGGGATCCAGATGGAAGAGATACGAGCGCCGATTTCACCAGACAACGTATACCGTCAACAACCGTATTCACCAGTCACGCCCTATCCAACTCAACCGCAATTCCTACGATCCACATCTTATGGCTCACAATCACGAAAGAAGACGGATGCAGTTACCGAGCAACTTATCGCACACCGATCGACCCAGGCAGCACAATGGTCTATCCACCTTCGAGCACCGCTCACCATGGTGCTGGCATTCATTATCGGACTTTTTCTGGCCGTGGGGCAACATCTGCTCTATTCTTCACTACACCATAAGGCCATGGAAGATGAAGGCCAGAAGGTTCGAGAAGTGCTATATGGTCGTGCACTTGCGTATTTCTCGAAAGTTGCGTTCGGTGGGACCATCATTATCGTATATCGCCAGCGACTATGGACGACTTTGCGAGAACGCTCCCTTTCAATCTGGTCGATTGATCAGCTCTTCCTCGCGACTGAGGATCCTACTCTCTTCCTGAATTGGGAGACAATCGTCAAAGCTCCGATACTTACGGTGATAGCGTTGATCTTGTGGCTCGTTCCTCTTGCAACTATCATCTTTTCGCCTGGTGCTTTGACATTCGGCGAATTCTTCGAAGTTAGCAGCGCAATAGTCAACGTCCCTACTTTGGATTTTGCGGCTGAATCGACGCGAGACTGGCGCGAACCGCTCATTATGCCCGATGGAACAAAAAAGAGGTCCCTTATGTTTTACAACACGACTGATATTAAGGGAGAGGCACCTGGATGGTTTGACTACTACGACCAGCCGTCCATGGACTTGACTCGCGTGTCCATAATGACCGCATATAGTCTCGAAGATCATTCGTTAAACCGACAAGATGCACGACAAACATCCTGCGGTGGGAACTTCAACTGCACATACACTACGTCTTTTGTCGGGCCGGGCTACAAGTGTGAGCAGGTCGCAAAAGGCCCAGAGGATAGTCAGAAGCTGAAGGAAATGGGCGCTCCATTCAACACCAGCATACTAGTACCGGAGGGAAGAAATGTCTACTATGCGCAGGTCGATTTGGCCGAGTACAAAAGCCCCCAGTCACCTGATCTATCCACCCAAGGAGGTGTTCCTCTCAAAGGCATTCCAACCGACCTAGGGACTTTCAAATCCGAACCGGTATTATGGATCGGTTACTCCATCAACTCAACAGAAAAGCTACCAAGTGACTCCCCTCTGGCCAAGAATTGGACTGCCCGATACGATCCCCATATCTTCCGCTGCATCCACTACGAAACCAAATATACGGTGAAGTGGAACTACACGGAACCCTTTTATACCACCCAAGTCACCCACGAATATATGACACCCATTGTCGACACCAATTTTACCAAATTTGAAAATGGCGAGCCGAATTTCAACGACCCATCCCCATCATCAAATTTCATCAGTCCCCTCGATGTAGCCAGATACAAAAAGGTTGCCGGATACCACGCAGTAGGCCAATCAATGCGTCGATTCTTGCGTGGACGAATCGAACTAGAGCCCGAATTTCCCGGCCCATCCTACCCGCGAGTCTTCTCAGAGATCACCCAGACGCGACTGGTCAGCAACATCACCAGCACGCCTCTCGAGAACCTTCCCAACCAGCTCCAAAACTTCTACTCCGACGCTGTGCTCTCACTTTTCTCTTCGCCGCTGATGGTCGTCGTATCTGAAGAAAATGTCATGGTGAACCGGACACGCTTTCAATCGACCTTCGTTTACGATCCCAAAAAATTATGGGGCTGTTATGCTCCCGTCATTGTACTAACATTCATTATTCTTCTCTTTGGCGCGTGGACCATCTGGCAAGATGGCACGACTTGGTCCGTTGGATTTTCTCGCGTCATGGTCACGACACGAAACCAGACGCTCGACGACATTAGCCGCGGAGCTTGTCTGGGTAACAACCCGTTCCCCATGGAGCTTATGAACACACAGTTACAATTCGGTGTCCTCAACGAATCCAGCGAAGTCGAAGTCCTGGGCATGGAGGGCTTATCAGAGATAGGCCACTGCGCATTCGGTGTTCCTTCAGAGCTATCGCCTATCATCAAGGGCGTTTCATATGCAGGATTGAACCGACGCGCTCGCTCTGGATCAGCACCTGGACGACGGACTATCATGGCAAAGAAAGAGAAGGTCGATTGAGAACAATCTCTACTCTACTCGTTGTAGATCGTACGATTTAGGATCGATATGAAGGATGATGCGCGCGGAATCACGGACCCAGGCCCCCAAAGCCAAGAGCTTACATCTCAGTCTGAGCGCAATATATGGACCCAGAACTGGACGCCTGACACGCCACGGTTACGCATGGACCGTGTGTACCCAGCGCTTACATTCATTCGTATACACCGCCACCTCTCTGCCTTTACACGGACATTGCGCGTACGAACATCGGCGACCTCCTCCGTCAACACCAACCACATCACACCACCGTGGATTAGGAAGCTCAGCCTACTCATGCTATCGCGACGTCACTCTCTGTTCATCGTCGCCATCCTTTTCAGCAGATACCATCCACCCCATTCACGGGGATATCAATGCTCGTAGTATAACTCGCCGCCTCACTGAACAAATACATATACGCACCGCCCAACTCTTCGACCTCCGCCAGCCTCGGCATGCCGCCATAGTACTTGAGCTGCTGTTCCCAGTCGGGCTGTTGAGGCACCCGGTACGTCATTGCTGTTTCGACTAGACACGGGGATACAGAGTTTACGCGGATGTTGTATTGGGCCCATTCCATGGCGAGCGTGTGGACCATGTTGCGTATGCCGGCCTTTGAGGTGTTGCAGAGGGCTGAGGGGACGCGCTGGAAGGTGTCGGTGGGCATGTAGAGAGGAGGAGAAGAATAGAGGAAAAGGGCGGACGAACCTTGTTTGGGCGATAGGATGCCATGGAAGTTGTGAAGACGATAGAGCCTTTCATGCCGAGCTTGATAAATGCTCGAGCCGCTACTCGCGCAGAATAAAATGATCCACACAACTACCTTGCGTGAGCATTTCGTTCCACTTCATCTATTCAGCCCATTCATCACAGCTCTTGTTCCCACCCCACTCTCAGCTGATCTCACTACACTCTGAAAGGGAAAGAAACTCACGTTAACCCCCAAAGCTGATCAATCTCCTCCTTCATAAACTACAGTGCCGGTTTATGCTTTGTCATTTCCGCATTGCAAACCATACCACGGATCGCGCCTGCGTCTCCGATAATATTGTCGACAGCGGCTTGGATGGAGGGTTCTTCTGTTACATCGGCTTGGAGTGCGAAGAGATGGTCTAGGTACCGCGAGGAGACGGCTGCGAATTCATCGCCGGTTGAGCCGATGTTGATGGAGTAGACGCATGAGGCGCCGTTGGCGAGGCCAATTCTTATAGTAGTATTAGGTCTTGGTTTGAAAGGAGAGGGGTGAGGAGTTTGATGATATGAATGTCGCATTTGATATGATGCGTGAAGGAAAATGCATCATGGAAGTATACTTTTATATGCACTCCTTTCTTTGAACCCGCAATGAAAGTAACGTAGATCCACATGCATACCTCTGTTTGCTCCAGTTATAGCGATGATTTTACCCTCAAGTTGAATCTTTTTCTTTGGTGTAATAGAGGCTGTGCTACTTGACGCCATTGTGTATTGCAGGATTTGATGTAATACGTGGATGTTGATGAGTCGGAAGTTTCGAATTGAATATGCAGTTTCGAGAGGAGGCTGCAGATTTTTGAAGATTGCAAACATGATGGCTTTTGTAGGCGGTCGTTGATCTCCACACTCCACACCCGTTCTCCACGCTCCACGAATTATCCAGAGGCGTTTACAGTCTTCGTTACGGAGGCGGATCACTGGCGTGAATGATTCTGGTTCCAGGGCTGGTGTGATTTTGAGATACCTACTCGAGCGTCCCGAGATTATGAACAGACATAACAGACGTCAGTTCGCCTGAATGAGGTCTGGGGTATGCGGTGTTTTCGAAAGAAAGTTTTTGTCACCCCCGAACTATATACAAGAACTCCACAGCACGGCCACACTTTGGCTTGCCATGCTAGTTAAATACAACAGTCTTGCCACCATTCAGGAATACCCTCCTTTCACTCCACCACTTAACCGCCGCAGCAAGCACTTGACTCTCAACATTACTCCCCTCCTCCACCAACTCCTTTGGATTGAGCGCATGATCCACCCTCGCAACCCTCTGTTCAATAATCGGCCCCTCGTCCAAATCTGCAGTCACAAAATGCGCCGTCGCGCCGATGATCTTGACACCCCTCTCATATGCCTGATGATACGGCTTCGCCCCCTTGAAAGATGGCAAGAAAGAGTGGTGAATATTGATGATGCGGCCAGACATCTCGGTACACAGGCGTGGAGACAAAACCTGCATGTAGCGCGCCAGAACCACAAGGTCGATATCGTGTTCCTTGATGAGGTCTAATATTTGCGTTTCTTGCAGCGTCTTCGTATCCTTGGTGACGGGTAGGTGGTGGAACGGGACATTGTAGCTTTTAGCGAGCTCCTGGAACTCCGGATGATTGCTCACGATGACCGGGATCTCGATCTTCAACTGTCCGCTCCTCACCCGGAACAGCAAGTCGTTTAGACAGTGACCAATCTTAGAAACCATGATGAGGACTTTTGGTTTCGCGTTCACGGGCCGGATCTCGTAGTTCATCTGCATGTCCTTTGCGAGGCTGGCGACGGAAGTTTGCAGTGCAGAGACGTCGCTGGAATGCCCGAAGTGCACGCGCATGAAGAAGGTTTTGGAGTCTGGGTCGGAGAATTGCTGGAGGTCGAGGATGGTGAGGTTTTGCGCGGCGAGGAGTCCGGTTACTGCGTACACGATTCCGGCTTTGTCGGGGCAGGAAAGCGTCAGGTAGTGGTCTTCACCCTTTGCGGCGGCCATCTTCAAAGACAACTCTTCGGCGTCGGCGGGCGAAATGCGTGGTGATTTTCTGGTAGATGATTTGGTCGTTGCAACGTTTTGGCGTTGAGTCAGATGGAGACCACGGAAAAATTGTGTGACACGTCGGTTTCGGAAAGCGTCTTGGTAGAGCGTCGGGCCGACGCGAGATGTTATTGTACGGCAATTAGATGGGCGCGAGAGGGTTCTTTTGATAGCGGTATGGATGGACCTAATTACCTGGAAGGGTGCAGCTGATGTTGACATTATGGGCGTGTTGTGCGTGTGTGGGGATGCGAACGATGAAGTGCCGGAACGTGTGCCGACATCGGCCGAGATTGCATTCTTGAGCCCTGTAGTGAACTTGAAACTTCGCTCTTTGTTCGGATGGTGACTTCGATAGAACTATCGCTCGTGGATCTTTGAGTATTCTATATTGTTCTTCCTAGAGTCGTGCTTGCTCTTGCATCGATCCGATGCACATATGTTCCTTTACCGCCGTATTGAGACTAACTCGGATTCAATCACAACGTCTTTCGTCTCCTCCCCCTGACACGCCATCGATATCACAACTTGAGCTATCCACCGTTTAACACGAGAAAAAGAAAATTATGAGGAAAATAAAAGTTCTGGTGTGAGAATCGAGCAAAAAGAATTGCAACAGTAATTTTGAATACTGGGATATATATCTCAACATCTGGGCTCTTTCATGAAGAGCGTGCACATCAAAGAACTGCCCAGACGGGTCAAGGCATGTGGGAGTTGGGTAACAAAAGAGGGAGAGAAAACTCCCAAGCAGTACAAGAAGCATTCACCACCCTGCAATAGCCGGAGGCTCAAAGGACGCGAAAAGAGACAAAAAACAGGTATGTAACGCAAGTGTAGAATTAGAGCTGAGGATCTAAGAGAGCACAGCTACCGTATGATGGCGAGGCAGCTGCCAAGGCGCTATCCTAAAGAAGATAACAACATCACGTGATGAAGTCATGTGATCAGTATCTATAGCACACCCAATGTGAAGAGTCTTTGGTCTACCGAGCACCACGACCCAAGTCTTCGAGATGGGATTCATATACTCCAGCCTCGTCGAACTCGCCGCCATAAACTAAATCTGTCTCACCACTATTCGGAGATCGATGGCATTCAAAAAGAATTTTTCCCGTAGGTGCAGAAATCATCTATCTTAGCATTTTTATTGCCTCCTAGTTCCGACATAGGCATGCTTCGATGAATCACATCGGCTTGTGTAGGTCGTATGTCATCATGCTCCAACCAGTTCAATGCTCTGATGGTCTCTCAACTACGTACTTCTAGTCTCTAGGCTCCAGCGGCGGCGTACACTTGGATAGGCACGTATAACTAGAGCTAATCAACTGGATGGTGATGAAACATTCGAAATCAATCTCGACTCAGCGTTGACTTCTCTTCCGCCACGATGAAGAATTTCCTACTGCTATTCAGTAGTCACTACGGGCATGATTCAGTTTGAAAGCCATCAAACAGAGGCCTTTATGCATGTGTTACTCGCTGACTATTCCGAGGACAAAGAACAACTTGGACTCGACCAGAAGTGCCAGAGCCGGTGTTGCTAGTACTGCCAATGGCGAAAGCGTTCACTGCATTGTTGAGAATGGCTGGTCATGAGTGGCTCACCAGCGAACCGACCCCTCATTGTAGCGGTGAAGCTTCCTCAGGACAGGTCTTTTGACTCAAGAATGGGCGTTTGCACGATCGTCATGGTCGTTTGTCACCTCCGAGGGCATATATTCCGCCATTCCAGCCAAGCGCTGCCCTCTCACCTTCACACATGATATGACAATTCGAGTCCTTCATTGTACTGAACTTGATGCGCATGCGTATTTCGACGCCGTTGCAGCATCTTCACTCTCTTGTACCCCTTGACAAATCGATGCGCCAGTCCACATGTCTTCTCCAACTCACGACATCGCTGACGGACCTTCACCCCCCTTCGTCGCTGCGACCACACACGGTGAGAGAGAAGACCCCGCCGCTCCCTCATACCCAGCATTAGAGCTCCCCCCTCGACCCAACTTCGACGTACCTTTAGTACCTTTCGTCGCTACGACTACATACGGTGAGAGAGAATACCCTTCTGCTCCCTTATACCCAGACTCATCGCTCCCCCCTCGACCCAACTTCGGCGTACCTTCACCCCCTTTCGTCGCTACGACCACATACGCTGAGAGAGAATACCCTTCTGCTCCCTTATACCCAGACTTATCGCTCCCCCCTCGACCCAACTTCGGCGTACCTTTAGCACCCTTCGTCGCTACCGCTCCTGCAACCACACACGGTGAGAGTGCAGACCCCACCGCTCCCTCAAACACAGCATTCGAGATCCCCCCTCGACCCAAATTCAAGGATCCCTCATGGATGCTCACCGGCTGCCAGAGCGGCGTGCCCCCCATCGCCAACATCGCACCATGGACGTTCGAGGTGCCGACCGAGCCAATCACTTCCTCGGACGGCTTCGAGGTTCTCTGCAGCTACAGCTGGTGCCGTGCACACGTCAGCATACCCACCATCTTCGTGCCCGGATGTCCGACAAAGTGGGCGCCGCCGCAGCTACCAACATGGATTCTCCCTGACAGAGGGATGGTGTGGGTCGATCAGCACGGGTACCGCGTCCCTGTGTATCAGTTCGAGCCGATATTCCAGGCCATGATGGTCATGAATCCAGAAGTGCGGTTCAACGACATCGACATGGTAATCAATCGGAGCTCACTTATGAAGTTGATGGACTTCGTTTCCTGGAGGACCGGCGAGCAATTCCACCTCGATCTGGGACTCATCAACAATACGTTGTTTCTAGGGCGGAAGGAACAGAAGGCTAGGCGGGATGGAAGAAGCAAAAAGAACTATGGTCACAGTTTCGAAGACAATTTCTGCGCGCCGTCGGACGATGTCAGGGCCGTGGGGTATCATCGTGTGATACGGTACCGGCTGGGGTCGCTTAATATTGCCGTTCGTTTTGAAGTGGATACGATTTATGAGGATGCTGTTGCTGCTTCGCCTTCAGAGGCTCTACCTACCGGCACCAACAGCACCGTGTCGTCTGATCTTCCTCCGATTACTATCCCTCATGGACTCGCTACCACTGTGATCAAGAAAGGCTTCGAGATCCCGCAATACCAAGTCGCCGAGTTGAAGACCTCGGGGAGACCGACTAGGGCAGCTAGCCAGCTATGGTTCGGACGCACTTACAACATAGCCATTGGACGGCGGCATAAGAATCCTGACGAGCAACCGTGGCCGGAGGGCGCCCTTCCGCCTCGGCCTTCCGCGAGCGCTGGATTGTTCACCAAGGCTGATATGTTGGATGCGAGGAAAGACTGTCTGGATTGGGAAAAGAAAGAAGAGCTGAATCTGCGAAGGCTAGAGGGGTTGCTGTCGGTGATTAGGGAGAAGGTGAGAGGGGTTGAGGGAGGGGTGGCGTGTTTGGTGAGAATGGAACCCAAGGCACCGCTGCAGATTTACCAGGGAAAAGAGGGGAGGGTGAATGCTCTGCCGAAGGAGATTGTGGATTGGTTCTGGACTTGAGGGAGCTGGGATAGTCATACAATGCATGTTTGTAAAATCAAAAGTCTCAACTATTGGACGAGAAGTCTTGTCTATTTCATTCTTCCTGTTGGAACGTAAATACGCTAGTTGTACTGGGTCCGTACCCACCACCCCCTCACTTTGCCAGCACGATTCAAAAAACTGCTGCCCTCGCTTCCCAATCAAAACATCAGAAGCAGCAAAGAAAGCATCAACAGTAAGTTTCACCTTCGGCAACGACGTCGCCGCATTCGCACTGGACTCACCATGACTCTGCCCCGGTACCAATGCAGCCTCAGCTTCGTTGTCCGCGATCTTCTGCACGCAAGAAGGATAGTCATACGCCCCACCCCAAGCCGCACCACCATCGCCTGTCCTCAGACAAAGTTTCACCTCTTCGTTCGCTCCCACCATACTCTCTGCAAACTGATATTTCGTCGCCAACTCCAGCACCGACTTTCCCATCTCCTCATCAAACCCATACTGACCGACCACGGCCCCCTGCCCCCGCCCCCCTTGTCCCTCCTCCTCCCGCTCTTCCCCCCGTCCCGCACCCCCAAACAGAGACAGCAGCCCCGCAGACGACGAAACGACACCCCCCGACCACCTGGTCCCAGGCACCACCTTCGTGTTAACAAACACAGCAATCCTCGCCCAGTAATCCACCGCCGAGGCCGGCAGCTTCGCCAAGAGGGACGTCAGCGGGGCGCCGGAATGCACGGTAGACACCCAAGGGGCCAGGAAAGCTACATAAGGGGTCCTGGGATCGAGGAGGGAGCGGAGGTGTAGCAGCGTGTTGAGCGTGTAGACGGTGCCTGCTGAGTGCGTCATGAGGGAGATGTGGGTTACGGATAGCTTCTGGAGAAGGGCGGGGACGGTTTCGAGCCAGGTGGGGATGCGTTGGGGGAGGGGGACGGGGGTGGAACCGCCCATGCCGGGTCTGTGGGAGGGGAGGGAGGGTTAGTTGGCGTGGGTTTCTCATCCTCTTCCTAGCACCTACCCACTCTTCTTCCTCGTTTTGTATCTCCCATATGGAGAGCAAGCACTCCTCACTATGCCTCCCCCTCCACAAACAACAGCCAAGCAAGCAAAAAATAAAGCAAGCAGGCGAAGAAGAAGAAGAAGAAGAAGAAGAAACATACCTATCAACACAAATCAACCGAACACGACACTCCCTCGCCAACGCATCAAAATGCAAAGCGTGATACCGCGTCCCAAACATGGGCCCAGCAAACAATATCACCGGCAGATCTCCATCCCCGAAGTTTGTCGTCGTAGAGAACGTGACCTTGAGTCTGGGATGATTCGGGGTTTCCGGGAGATGGAGGGATTGGTGGAAGCATTGGTTGCATAGTAAGCGGATAGCCTGGTCGTCTGTGGATGAGGGGGATGGCATTTCGGGCGGAGTGCAGGGTGTGGTATGGATTGTTACCGTGCGGGTATGGGAGATGGATGGGATGGATTAATACAGTGTATTTTTCCTACTGTGGAGGAGAGGTGTGAGACGGTAATTGCCGCGCAAGGTGGCCACACAAAGTGGTAGATTAGTGAGTAGATACGGGCGGGGTATATTTGGGGGCTGAAGATGGATCGCATAGAGACGAGAAGTTGTGATGGATATTGATGCAATTAGTGACAAACTAGGCTATTGTACTTAGTTGGCCTTCCCGTGCTAAACGATGAACACCGCGCTAATTCCATGCAAACTAGAAATGACCAGAACGTCCGGTTGGACCGTCCGCACCAGGTATTGGAAAACTCCGCGCAGTAGGCAGAAACAATGACACCCAAAAGACCTTCCGACTCCATGCCAGAAAAACAATAGATAGAAACAAATGCAGCTTCATACAGCCACACCGAGCTCAACCAACCGTCCTCTAACATCCCTCGGCCTAAACGCCTGGTTCACGACCACATTGACCATCGCCCCCATCCGAATGACATTAACGTATCCCGGAGCCACCTCGGCAGCTAAAACCTCGACACACTTCAATGCCTCGTCCTTCGAAATCGGCATCCGGATGCTGCCCTGCAGGGCCTGAACCAGCGCATTCATCGAGAACGAGACGCGCGGCATGCTCGGTCCCTTGGACGTGCAGAGCAGAGCGATCACACCAAGGACATCTTCCGAGCGCTGCAGCGCGGACTGCCGGGCGAGCTCTGCAGGCGAGGTTTTTGGTGTGGAGGCGGCAAGGGTTTGTTTGGCGAGAATGCGGTCGAGGAGGGCGGTTTTGCGGACTGTGGTGAACTCCGTCATTTTGACTTGCGTTTCTTCGGCCTTCATGCGTGTGTTGGCCGGTTCAGTCCTGACGTGTGTGGGTGTAGCATTTTCCTTGCCGGACATGGAGACATCGCGGGCTTTCTTCGCAGAGCGGCCTTGCTGGACAGAGTCCTTGAATTCGCGGAGGCGCTTGCGACCTTTCTCCTGCGAGGGCGCGATGGCGGTGAGAGAGCTGCAAGTCGTGATATCCGCGTGCGGCAGCTGAGCGATAAACTTTGAGATGCTAGGACCATTCTCGGCGACGAAGGGCTGGATGCTGACTTGCTTGATATCGATCTTCCTGGGCCGTCCTCGCCTTTTGGGCGTCGCAATCTGTCGCTTCGCCGCCATGGCTGTTCCGGTAGATGTAGAAGCCAGCCACTGCACCCACAGCGCATCCAAACTCGCCATAAACATATTCTTAAGCGCTTCCTCGTTCATGCTCAGCCCACCCATGCCGACCAGTCCCATCTTATGCTCATCCTTGATCTCGAGACAAATCTTCCCGCGTCCGTAATCGCTTAGGTGAAAAGGATTTGTCTTTCCCGCCGGGCCAGCCTCAAGCACGCCGATGCAGAGGCGGATATCGTCGTAGGTGACTTTGCGCAGGCGCCATACTCTAGACACAGAGTCGGTGAGGGAGAGCAGATCGACGGGTGTAGCGGTGCCGTTGTGCGCGTAGTGTAGCGACAGCGCGGTCAGAAAGGACGAGTGCAGGTGCAGTAGATTGAGGAGCTCGGTAGGCAGGGCGCTGGCGTCGATTGGCGACATCTTGTCGCGTCGAATTGATAATTACGTAGTAAGAAGGATTGTATGAATTGGGAACAGAAATACGGGTGTGATGATGATGGGGGTGGAGCAATGATGGAACACACGAGAGGGGAGGTGAAGACTGTTATGGAGTCGAGGGGTTAGCAAGACAGACTAGCGCAACAGGGGTTCGCGCCTTTTCGCGAGAAGCACGCGTTGGCCAATCAACGACGCGCATTGCCCATTTCACGTGCAATCTGGAAACACCGGCACACACGGTAATTCATCATCCGTCCTTTTGTAATGTCCTGGTCGTGGTTCGATGGGAACGACTTAGTCAACAACTTGCCCGTTTGGCGGGTGTGGTTAGACGTGTGGATGACGTGGATGACGGGTGTAGCGGGGCTGTCGAGCTGTCGAGATGCCATCCGAGAAAGCAACCAAAGACACAAGCAGGGCATCGCAAAGAAGAGAGGCGGCACATGGTCAAAAAGAAGCAGAATACATCGCATTCGATAATGAGGCGAGAACAGCCAGACACCAAACCGTGCTCCTACCCGGGACGCCAGTATGCATCGCCATCCAACATCGCTCATATCTCATGATACACCGGGCTGCCTGCAAGAATTCCAATCCGTCGCAACACGCTCCTACTTTCCGCCAAACCACGAACCGATCCAGCTCTTCGACTTGCTGGCGCCTTCTGTGACTCTCTGGTCGAACTTGTCGACGGCGGCGTTGAGGTCCTTGCCCGTCGTCTGTCGCACGTCGTCCAACTTCTTGCTCGCGTCATGGCGGTACTGGTCGAGCTTCTGGTCGAGCTGCTGGCCCGTCTGGTTTGCCTTCGCCTTGGCGTCGTTGGCCTGGGAAAGGGGTCAGCCCATGTCACCGGCAATGTAGCCCTGGGAGCGTGCAGAACTCTTGGATAGAAAACAGAGACATACCAGCTCCTCTGCCCGTGCGCGCAATGCCTCGTAGCTCTCCTCGCCAGCCTTCTTCGCCTCCTTCTCGCGGCCAGGCAGCTCACCCCTCACCTTGGCGGATGCCGAGGCAGCGTCATCTGCGTCCATCAGCCATGTTTCCAACCACACAAAGAGGAAGAGACATACGCTCAAGCTTCTTCTGCGCAAGCTTCGGGTCGCCGCCGGCATTGTAGAGGTAGTAGGCACCACCACCAACAGCGGCAAGTCCGCCAAAGGTCACGATTCGTCGTCCAGCCATGTTGATGGATGAATTGAGTCGAGAGGGGAAGCAAAGGCGGAATTTGGGTATCGTATGAGAAGCGTGTTGTGAGCTGCAGACGAGGTTGTACAGATGCCGCGGTATTTAAGAGGAGATGCGGAGTCTTTCAAGGAAGCGCCATGCCATGATGACGTAGGGACACCAGCTTGAGCACAGACCGTGGACGACGCAATGGACCGTGAACCAGATCGTCGCTAGCCTTGCCCGCGGCCATGATCCCAACACCCCGTCTCTTCTCTCCTGTCCGCCTGGCCATTTCGATTCTCCCTCCTCTTGCACCAAGTGCTGGCTGCAGGCTTTGCCGTGTACATTTGCCGTTGTAATTGCGCGTTATTTTCCAGCGGCGGTTGTGTTCAGCCGTTGTTGGTGCTGCCCCTAACTTCGTAGCGTACAGCACCGCTCCTACCTACTTCTCCACTCCACACCACACACCAGCCTCATGTCTATGCCATAGAAGACGCGTACTTTCGCATCTTTCCTATCCACAACGGAACAGTGTTGCCGCCATGGCAGACCACAACATCAGCCTGGTAGACCACTCCTCCGCCCCCGGGTCACTGTCGCGCTCCCCACCGCCCGAATCTCGCACGCCCCCCGCATGCTCCTCTGAATCCTCACACGTCGAGGTCCTGTACGAGAACCAGCGCGGCTGGTTCGTCTTCGGCCTGCCCCTCTTCTCCTCCAAGGCTCTCTGGAATCTGCATCTCGACCAATCGCCGTGGGTCGACGCGCGCTTCAAGCCCTCGGCCGTCAACATCACCAATGCACAGGTGCCCGATCCGTCATGGGTGTGGGACTGGAAGTCGTGGTACGTGGACATGTCGCACGACGTAGACGAGGAGGGCTGGCAATACAGTCTCTGGTTTCGGGGCGCGGCGTGGCATGGGAGCCATCCGTGGTTCCATAGCTTTGTGAGGCGGAGACGGTGGTTGCGGAAGCGGGTGAAGCAAAAGTTGGCACCGAAGACAAAGGACAATAGGGAGAGACTGTTCGGGGAAACGTTCAGTATTGGGACGACGGTTGCGAGGACGTTTACGAGTAACACGGTGTTCAGTAGCGGGAATGATTCTGGGGAGCAGGCCGTGGAAGACGAGGTTAGGGATGTTCCGACGTTGATGGCGAAGTTGAAGAAGGCGGCTATTGATCGGGAGAAGATTGTATTCATCAACAGGTTCATTGATGAAGGTGGCGAAGAGCTATACTATCTGGCGGAGCAGGTACGTCTGCCTTGACCCCCCCTTCTCCTCCCAATCCACTGACAATGCATAGATGCCGGCCATCATGACCATGCTCGTCTTTCAAAATTCGCGCCGCCAACTCCTCTCCACTCTCATCGCCACCACGGACTCTGCCCGAGCCCATCGCGCCGAACACCAGGAGAACAACACGCCCGAGAACGAGGCTGAAGAACGACGAATAGACAACCTCCTCAAAGCAATGGAGGCTGCCGATACCGAGTGCAGGAAGCTAGAGTATTGGAGCGATATCAGGGGTCTGGCGGAGAAGGGTCAGGCAGGCAACGCGGTTGAGACTGGAAGTTGGGGCAAAAGCTGGGAGGAGTTGGACGTGAGTGGGCCAGGTCACCCCTGAGGAGAGTTTGAGCGGATGTTGTTCGTTGAGATGGCATGATTACATGGAAGAGGCGTTGTGGACAAGGAGATCGGGCGGATATTTCATTGATACCCTATACCCTAGCACATATACCCTAGCACCTGAGCGACTACATACATACGTACACTGTTACTTGCACATGCTTGCACATATTTCCTCCATGCACACACACACCATGTACATCATCTCTTGGCTCTCACCCTGATCGGACCGGTCACATCCTCCCACCTGTCCACGTCAACCACTTCGCCCTTTTGCAAGACTTCTACCTCGCCTTTCTCTCGCAATGCCCACACCACTTGACGGACTTGGTCCATCGTTTCCCGCCACCCTGACGCGCATAGTCCGTTCAATTCTGCGGTTGAGAATGCTCGCGCGACTTCGGAGGGGCAGATTGTTTTGGGGTGGGTGCGGGAGGCGAGGAGACGGTGCGTGTGGGTGAGGATTAGAGTTCTTTGCGGTTGGGATAGCGGCATTGTGTGGAGGGTGGACTGTCTTGGGCTTACGGGGCTGGCGAGGTGATGCCCGAAATAGCCCTCAAGGAGATCCCAAATATAGATTCCTCGCCCTCGGATGGTTGTAGATTCCCGCGTGAGGATACAAAACAATAGATAGCTGGCGGGCCGGGCGGGCTTTCTGCGATCATCATCACGCAAAAAAAAAAGAACCAGTCCGACCTCGGCGGCGTGCATGCCCAGATCTACACAGGGAATGGCTCCGGCAGGGCTTGCAGGGACCCGAGAACCTTCGACGTCAGAGCTCCAATCAGCTGGGGCGTGACCATCCATCTACTATGTACTATCTCAACACACTTCTCCGAGAACGAAGGGCGAGCCACGTCGAGTCGATGCGGCTGGACTTGCGTTTCGGGTCGAGGTGGGTGGGATGGTGTCTTGCCCCTGCTCAGCGTTATTTAGACCTGCACCTGCTCGCTTTCCGACGGCTTCTGCGTCTTTCCTTCGTCCCCCGCGAATCCGCCCTGTGAAACAGTCATATAGGCTGGGTCCTCGCATCGGCCGTTGACAATTGCCCTTCTTTCCAAAAGTCAGCTCGTTATTCCGATACCATGGGTTCCCAGGAAATTAGCACCTATCTTCAGCAGAGCCATGACCGCATCTTCGAGAACAACAAGAAGTGGGCCGAGGAACAGCGGACCAAGAACCCGGACTTCTTTGCGAAGCTGAACGCGGGGCAGAGCCCCGAGTATCTGTGGATCGGTGAGTCGATTGCCCATTGCGGAGCGCTGTGCCCGGAACCCCTCGGACATGATGGAGGCCAAGGAAACACGCAGGCTGACGGACATGTGCAGGCTGCTCCGACTCCCGCATCCCCGCCGAAGCCATCACCGGCCTGGGCGCGGGCGAGATGTTCATCCACCGCAACATCGCGAACCTCGTCTGCGCCACCGATCTCAACGTCATGTCCGTGGTCAACTACGCCGTGCGCCACCTCCACGTCAAGCACATCGTCGTCTGCGGCCACTACGGCTGCGGGGGCGTCAAGGCCGCCATGACGCCCAAGGACATGGGCCTGCTCAACCCGTGGCTCCGCAACATCCGCGACGTGTACCGCATCCACGAAGCCGAGCTCGATACGATCAAGGGCGAGGACGACAAGTATGATAGGCTTGTGGAGCTGAATGTGATAGAGCAGGCACGGAATGTCATTAAGACGGCAGCCGTTCAGCAGAGCTACGCGAGGAGTGGGTATCCCATTGTGCATGGCTGGGCTTTCGGCTTCAAGGACGGCCTGCTGAAGGATCTGGAGATTGATTTCGAGGGGCAGTTGAAGAGCATCCAGAAGATTTACAATCTGACCGAGAATGGGCTGTAGGGGCCCACGATCCTTCGGAAGGAATGCGCTTATCGGGACGCTTGGCGTTGGGGAGACGTGATGCGCAAGCTTGAGGTTAGAGGCCGACATGGAACCGTGCTGAGGACCCTCTCCTGCAGGGTCCTGCTGTCTCATCTTGCTCGGCTTAACGTTCGGGTTATGTCACGTGACTAGACCATTCTTTGTTCGGTCCTTTTATACATTGATTGTCGTTCCATTATTGCTTTTCTCCGTGTCGCTTTTGGCTGTCCATCTATTCATCTGACGGTGAAGGAAATCACTGTCCCCGGTCTCGGGAACTTGGATGAATGCGTATTAGTCAGCTAGCTAGGCTAGGCTGCACCACCACCATCTTTTATGGGTGGGACCAACATCGACGAGGAAAGCAAGCAAAGCAGGCTTCGAGTCGACGCCGAAATCTATAGCAGTGTTGAACGTCTACTAGAACGGCGCCCAATCATCGATTGCGTACGGCTTTTCATCGCCCGCTCATTACAACAGAGCACAAAATCTGGTTTAAACTTGGTATAAAATATCAATCGTCCATTTTGAATAAGGACAGCTACACGGAGGAGAACAATCTCGCCCTAAAGGAAGCGTTAAACTACTACATCTTACACGAGAGCCGTGGGAGTTGTTCATAATGGAGTCCTTTCACCATGATGGCGGGCATTCGCCCTCTGCAAATGACAGCATCACGTCAACTGCAGATATCGCCATCAAAAGCCTCCGAAACCTGCCACCGAGCTTACAAAACCTAAACGTTAGTATTGTCCAGATCATGCAGCCGCGAACGGAGACCGATGCCGAGAGCACCGCACCTCCACAGATTCGTTTCCTGATATCCTGCCCCAGGAGTGGATCAACGCTGCTTATGCGCATCTTTGCCGAAGCACCAGAGTGCGCTGTTACGAGTCGACTGGTCTTCATGGGGGGAAACCACAGCAACGAGCCTGGCCACAGCTTCAAGCCTGACTATCGTATCCTATCTGCTCCCGAGACTGACAGCGCCTACAAGCAAGTGCCATCTGACCTGGTCAGTGAAGAGGAACTCGGAAATGATACGAAAAAGGGGCAATTCACGTTCAACACCCTGCCTGCGCCGCTCAACTACAACACCCTGAATCCCGTGTTCTTGATTCGAGACCCGATTCGCATGTTCGATAGTTGGAAACAGCATGGCTGGACAAACATGCAGTCTCTATTCGACTGCTTCGAAACCCACACCGACATGCAAGCCAAACATCCCACACCCCCTCCCTTCACCCTCATCTACGAAAAGCTAGTCCGCAACCCAGAGCGTGAGATCCGCCGCGTATGCGCGTACTGGGGCATCAATTTCAACCCGAACCTCCTCGACTTCAAAAAAGACTTCGGCGCCTTCAAATTCAACACAGAGCGCGGACAGCAAATCCACAAACTCGACAACCCCCCCGGCCTCTTCGACACGGTACGCAAACACACGCACATCCAGCCCAACACCCCCCCTCACAACAGCCTCTCCAACGCCGAAAAACACGCCCTCGAATCCCGCCTCTGCACCCTCTACCTCCGCGCCTGGAAACCCGAACTCGACGCCCTCCGCCCCACCTTCACAGCCGCCACCTGGTTCGCCTTCGACCTCGACGACACCCTCCACGAGTCCCACCGCGCCTCGCGCGCCGCCATCACCGCCGTCCTCTCCACCGTACTCGACGACTTCACCCCCACACACCCCACCCTCTCCCTCACAGCCCTACTAGCAGAGTACGCAAACGTCCTCGCGTCGAAAACATCGGCAGCTTTCGTCCATGGCAAAACGTCTCACGAATACCGCGCCGATCGCATCCGCACCACGCTCTCTGCCTTCGGCCTCGCCGCTTCAGCGGCGCAGCTGACGTCCTACACCGCCCTCTACGAAGCCGCGCTCACCACGCACCTCGAGCTCAAAGCCGGCGCCCTCGCGCTCCTGACGACGCTGAAGGCGCTCGGGAAGAAAATCGCCATCGTCGCCGAGGGGCCCGAGGACGCGCAGGTGCGGACGATTGCGGCGCTTGGTATTGCGCCGTTTGTGGATTATGTGGGGACGACGGGGCGACTCGGGGTCGCGAAGACGGAGGGCCTGTGGAAGAGGGTCTTGGGCGAGTTGGGGGGGATGCCCGGGGAGGTGGTGGTGGTCGTGGGGGATCGTTTTGAGGGGGACGTCGGGCCGGCGAGGGGGGAGGGGGTGTTTTGTGTGCATTTTGCCGAGGGGGAGAATTTCTGGGTCGGTGCTGGTGGTGGTGGTGGTTTTGGGGAGGGGGTGGTGAAGGTTAATTCTTTGGTGAAGCTTGAGGGGTTGGTTAGGGGGGTGTAGGCATGGGAGGTGGAAGGATTGGTGCGTTTGGAGGGAGAGAGTATCTTGTGTAGTGATTTGTAACTGTAGGTACATGGGCACGAGAACGGTGTCACTAACTGTCTACAATAGTAATTGGTGCAATGATTGAAAAGATTGCTTACTTTGATAGGAGAGTGGCGTCACGTCAGACGATAGTTGGGTGTACGACTTGGGATGTATAGATCCCTTACGCAACACCAACGGATGACATTAAGATTCGACGAGACTCTGGAGCTTATGATACATGGTCTGGAGCTTATAGTTGGTGTTGGTACTTTGTGTGTGTTGGAAGTTGGTGTAGTGGTTTTGTGTGGTGGAGCTGTGTAGTCGCTCTGTGCAGTCCCATTGTGCACAACACTGTCGCATACTGGATCCCTTTTTCCGTTCGAGAAATCCCAATCTCATACGATTTATCACCTCACATTTCTTCTCCAGTCTTTGCAGAGATTCACAGCTCCAAGACTCTCAGAACCACGCTTCCAATACACACCGAAAAAGCGAAACGGTGCTGGACATCAGTTTGCTTTTGAATAAACACTTGCGACATTGCCATGTCAGAATCTACTAGAGATGATCAACAGCTCTGCGGCTGCATTTTCGACCGAGTTCTCTGCCGCTGTGGAGCACCCCTAACTAATAATTGGCCGGACAACATTCCCAGCATCAACAGACTGTTGCCAAATAGGGTGCCTGATCTCCTTCCCGATCTCGTACCAACAGCAACCAGTACAAGGAAGAGCGAACCCTTTCCAACTGCAAGTGTGACAATGTGCAGTATCGCAAAACAGCGCCACGACAGCATGACACCAGCCCCAAGAGCTAAACTCATTCCAGACATCAACTCGACCCTTTTCCCAAGCTTGAAATATCTCTGCCACGAAACCACCGAGCTCCGTGCAAGATTCCCTTTCGACGATGTACGATGCGCCTTCTGCTACTACCACTACTTGGAACTCGTACCCCTTCCCGATACAAGCTCGAAAGCTATGAGAAGGCAGTATCGACCCGACTGCACTCTCTACAGGAACCAAGGCCCAGACGTCGACCCGCAACTCGCCAATGAGATAGCGTATCGAAAGAACTCAGAAGACAAGCAGTCCACGATATTCCGCCGGATAATCCGCGCCCTGATCAAAGCCAGCGACCTCCACATCCAACGCGTCCGCAAGACTTTCGGCACAGACCCTGCGCTGGAATGGAACAACTGCACAGAATTTGAGCTCGAGTGCGAGGATAGCATTCTCCGGCACAGGCTGTATAAATCGAAACGACGTCCCAAGATTTGGCCTGCTGCACATGTCATTGCGGCTTGGGAGGAGAGGTTGGCTGTTATTCGGGCTATCAAGCCTAGGCGGTCAAGGCAGTTTGCGGGACATAGGACTTGTGGGATTCGTATAGACCATTTGTATAACAGCGATGGGTCGCGTCTTAAACCTGCGAAGCCCGTGGCAGAGGCGGTTGGTGCTGAAGAATTGGCATCTTCACTCTTCCAGTGAATCAAGAGCGGTGCTACTCGTGCTGATTATAATAATACAATGTGTTTGATACCACGTGCCTCACACAATGCGCCTAGTAGTATAGTGGTAGTTGATATGCACGTTTGTTCTTTTTTCGACCACCAAGATATTTGTTCCAAGAAGCGCAGTGACCGTGGGCCAGTTGTCTCGTGAGTCTTCAACTACTTACTTGAGATGGAGCTGACAATGAAACTTTGAAGATGGTTACTATAAACTGCGTATAGGGATGAACGTGAAGGAACGGTTCTGTATGGTCTAATATTGGCTTTGTTTTCTATTCACGGTGATGGGCGTTTCAGACCCGCATTCCATCTAGAATCGAGTTATGCATGTTGGCAATTGGGCGTTCATCAAGCTGTCCTGGATGACAGTTTTTATAGTGATATATATATACACACATATATATACAATGCAAAGCATTACCTTGTCGTATTTCTCTGCTGGAGCCAGCATCCCGCGCAACAAATGGGCCGGATCCAAAACTCGCGTCATGATACATGGACCACGTCTAACCAAGAGAAGGAAGCTTAGTGAGAAAGATGCAAGAGGATGTATGCACAGGCAAGCTCTAAGCTCCACAGGCAGAGAGATGAACCGGGGGACCAGTAAATCGGTAGCGACAGACGATTTAACAAGTCAACAAGATATCATTTACATAAAAGCACGCATGCTCTGTGAGGATATAAATGAGTGAGAAACGCCGTGAGAGAAAAAAAAACCCCAATCCCTCTATTTGCTATAATTCTCCTCCCAAAGTCGCCAGTCTGTCACCGCCAATTTTTGTTCTTCTCCAGTGCTAGGTGGAGCCTGTGGTAGCTGGTCAGAAGTGCTTGCCGTTGCCGACCTGTCGCTGGACCACGTAGAATAGTGATTGGGGTAAGCGCGGTCCGTGGCGATGTTGCTTCCTTATAGGAAGAGGGCGAAGAGGGCACCGAGAGCCGGGACAAAGACGTAGGGCATGCTCTGAAGAGTAAGAGAGCCAGCGCCGCTGGTCTTTCCAGAAGCGGTTGTGCCGGCCTGAGTGGTAGAGCCTATGATTGAGTTAGCAAGATGTAACGATGAGAAAAGAATGATAGTAGACTCACCAGAGCCACTGGAACCCTTTTGGGAGGTCTCCTTGGAGCAGATGTCGGTGAGCGTAGTGTTGCCCATGAGCGTATCGAGCTTGGTCTGAGCCTTGGTGATCTTGTCCTTGAGCATGGTAACCTGGGTGTCGTTGAGCTTCTTCTTGGCAACCATGGCGTCCATAGCAGTCTGGTTTTTGGCAAGGGCAGCGAGCTTGGTCAACTTCTTCATCTGCTTGCATTCACCGAGAGTCTTCTTGCTGGCGTCGATGACAGCGCACTCGCTGACAAGAGTGGTGTTGGCGGACATGGTCTGGAGCTCAGTAGCAGCTGCGGAAGCCTTGGTCTTCAGCGCAGCGACAGAGGTATCATTGAGCTTGCCCTTGGCGACCAAGGCGTCGATCTTGGTCTGGTTGTTGGCGAGGGCGGTAAGCTTGGTGAGCTTGGCCATGGTCTTGCATTGCTTGTTCACTCCGTTGGATTTGGTGCCATTTCCTTTGGTGGAAGTATCGTTCTTGCCACCTTTCCGGGCTTCGAGAATGTGGAACTGCGGGAAGGCAGCGGAGAAGCCGACGAGGCAGAAGAGAAGGGCGACGATGAAGCTGACGGAACGCATGTTGAAGGAGTTGGAGAGGAAGAATAAGGTGGTGTAAAGAAGAGAAGTCGGTCCGGCCGAGAATGTAAAAGGTCAAAGACGGAAAAGAAGCGAAGTGGTGGGAAGTGTTGATGCTTGGTAGTGATGGTGGGATGATGTTGAGGCAACCATGGTGGTTGCTTTATATGCAGACTGTACGATGATCATCTTTGTCAACAAGTACGCGGCCTGTTCGTATTCGAAACCTGAGAGAAACCGTCTGGGGCACCCTCCTTAGGCACGTCTAGCGGAGTATCTGAGGGCGCAAATGCTCAGGCACAGCGGAGAATTGTCGCATACACAATCCAGACTAGAATGCAAGTAGCGAAGCGCTTGTGCGGGGGCGCTGTTACTCACCAGGGTGACGAGGAACGTGTGTCAAAGCGAGAACATCAATCACTGGTCGGAATGTGAAGACCAGTGAAATTGGCGCAAATGTCGTAATGCAAAGCCTGTCATGTTTCAGCGGTCGTGGGATTACGAAGCGGGCTAAGCTTTAGCCAGTGGCTTGGCGTATAGTGAGTTTCACTTTCGGCACGCCTGAGCCGGACGCTGCTTTGGAAAAGTTGACTATGCGGCTAACCAATGCGAATTGAGATTCCGCAGCTGCTGAGAATAGGTTGAGTGAATTTCAATGTGGAGGTAATATTGCAGGGTGCGGGACTGGAGTAGTTGGTCGTGGGTGGAGGCGAGGAACGGATCGCTCTGTACCACTCGTCGAATGACTAGCATTGAGCTGCGTGGCATCCTAATCGGACCATCGTGTGTGATTTACAGTTATGGACTGCGCACTTGCGTCGGCATGGGTACGAATTTCCCTACAAGGTGTTGCCGCAGCGCGACCCTGATACACGGAGTTGTTTGACGGTACCTAGATAAACAGTCTCGAGCCAATCCGACAGACTTTACTGAGGTGTGATTGTGATGAAGAAATGGATGTCCCACACATACTGCGCTGTGTTGAGGGTTGTGAGGTGACTGATAATGAGAAGGCGGCCGATACGGATAACGGTTCACCGAAGTCTACGGACTTAGTTCGATGGTCGGGTTTAACAGAAGGGCAATCTTCCCGCACCCAATCAAAACTCGTGGGGACCCTGCTTCCGGCTTCCAAATCGAATATGTCGCAGACAAATCAACGATCACGTTATCCAAAGGCTCGGGGTTGAACGCGACGCTCTCAGGTACCCGAGTCATATTGTTGGAGAGGCACACCGCTGTGACGTGGCTGTATAGGAGTAATCGAATGTCAGCTCAAACTCTACCTGCAGTCACCGTGTGTAAGGCGATGAAAGACCTATAGATAGCAACTTTGTCGACAATAATACCCTGGCCGTTCGAAGATGGACATCAGTGGTGGTGGTGCAGACTCAATGCACACCTCTCGGCCTCCAGATCGAAAAGCTCACTACCCTGGCGCAAATAACATGTAGATATGTTCATGGAAGGAAGGGTAGGGTGAGGATGGTGGCAAGGTGTGAAAAAGTGCGGAGAGAAATGTGAGACAGGACGATGTGAAGATCGTCCCGAGGTCAACCCAACCTGATCCGCTCGGGTGCCGAATATCTGCTCAACCGCGCAACTTGCCCCAAGCCCTTGCCCCATCGCACTTTTCAACATTGAACGTACCCAGATCAATTACGCATACCTGATCCTATCCTTGAGCCGAACCTTAGCGCCCCGGCGCCGCCTTTCTTGAGATCCACCCATTTCCCGATCAGCTCTGTTTCATACCAAACCTGAACTCATGACTCCGGGGCCGTTCTCCCGCACAGTGATCTACTGATTCCTCCTCGCCTTCTTTTCTGACGCATCGACCAGCGCGCTGAGCTTGTTGAGTGAGACGAACTCTCTTTCAAATAAGGTATATCAAATACGTGCGGTATGGATTCCTGTTCCTGCGCGCCATCCAATAAAATTTGCCACTCATTTAGAGTAGATATCGAAACGGGGATTTTGGCGGAGACTATGACAGCTATAATTTCGAGTAGATCACGACGCAGTCGTTCGATTTTCTGGTATCGATGAGAGCTTCGTCTAAGCCTCAATACGTTGTTGTTCTAGAGATCTATGGAGAAAGCCCGATGTGAAAGTAAACTCCACTCATTAAAGACCTACCTCTGTTGATGAAGCACATTTGTTCCTCCGCGAACTGCGAACCTTTCCGTACATTCATCGTGTAGAAAAATGTTTGAAGTGCATGGAGTCCTTTTGGGCACATAAGTGTTAAAGAGTATTTCTGTACGGTAGGTCATGTACAAAAGTTGGTGTAAGAGTTGTCGATTGAGTGTGGCGGTTTGAGCCAGTACTGAGCTACTTAACAAACCAACCACTAGCTACTGCCAGTTGACTGGTTGGATAATCACAACTAACATTAAGATATTAACAAAATTTATAATAACAGAAACTACTAATGATCTACATTTAAGTTGGTACTTTCGCTCAGGGTAGGAATAATGCGGAAGACCACCTTTGGCACACACCGAATTCAGATAGAGACCGTGTAACGGTAGTCCCTCATCACCATTCTCTCGGTGCCTAGTTTCTCCAACTCAACTAAGCATAATCCGGAACTAGCATTACAAATACTTATAAATAGCTCCCCTTCGTACATAGTAGGATCTCTCCAATTCAGTGCAGGGAAATGATTCCTCCATGACAGATCGAACCAAGAACCATCAAATCATGGCAATCCTACGCATAATTTTTAGTGCTGCTTACAATTCCTATCTTGATGATTAGTAGGTTCCTTAATATGCGCATACCGTACTGACGAATATTTGTGGAAATTCGTATTATAAATCCATCCCGCGCAATACAAATACCCATCACCCTTCACCCCCAAGCATCGGCACCAAAGCTTGTTTTCGGCTTCTTTTATACCCATACTAGCACTTATAAAGTCTCGAGAGGACGCGTCATGACAGCAAAACCCCTCCACACAGCCATCATCGGCCTTTCCGCTTCCGCAGCGACGTCCTGGGCCTCTGCCGCCCACCTGCCTGGTCTCCTGACACAGGCTGGACGCTCCAAACTTCCCATCATCGCATTGTTGAACAGCAGTGTCGAGGCTGCAAACTCGGCAATTGAAACGTACAACCTCCCGTCCACCACCAAGGCTTATGGGTCACCGGATGACCTGGCCAACGACCCCGACGTCGACCTGGTCATCTGTAACACTCGTGTCGATAAACATTTTCAGACCATTCTTCCGAGTGTGAAGAAGGGCAAGGATGTGTATGTTGAGTGGCCAATCGCGTCGAATCTGCAGGACATAAATGTGCTGGTAAACGAGGCCAAGAAGAGTGGGAGCAGGGTTGCTGTGGGGCTGCAGAGACGATGGTCTCCGGTTGTTGAGAAGGTGAGAGAGTTGTTGAAAAGGGAAAGTCAGGGAAAGACGTTGGGGGAGGTTTTGAGTTCGGATGTCAGGGCGTTTGGAGGGATGAAAGATCGAGAAATCCTGCCGGAGACGTTGAGCTACTTTGCGGATAGGAAGATAGGAGGAAATGCGATTGTGATCGGGTTTGTTCATAGTAAGTTCTACGATTCGTCTCAGTCAGAACCGTGTGGGTGCCGTAACAGTATTAACGGCGAAAATAGTGTTTGATTTTATTCTTTCGGCTCTTGGTGAGATGGATACCTCGACCGTTTCCACGAGATTACAGCTTCAGCGACCAGACGTCCGTCTCCGAAATCTTTCCACCATGGAGATTGTGGGAAAGACCCGCTCAGACGTGCCAGACCTCCTCACTCTTCATGGAGCCCTCGAATCTTCTCAAGCAACCATCTCAGTTGCTTATCGTCGTGGCCAACCTTTTCCCGGTACACCCTCCTTTGCTTGGACTATCAATTGTGAGCATGGAGAGATCCGAGTTGGCTCACCGTCTTCCATACTTCTGGAGACCACTGCTGATCAGGATCCTGTCACAATTCATGTACACTGGTACAAAAACGATGAAGTTGAGGAAGTGAGATGGAAATGGAGCGATGAGGAAGAACAGGTTCCATTGCCGGCACGTAGCGTGATGAGATCTTTGTATTCGTTTGCTGATGGAAATGCGGAAGGTGATGGATGGGTCGGCCTCGAAGACGCAGCGAGGAGAGCTGAGATGGTTGAAGGATTTTTGAAGAGATGGGAGGAGAGTCAGGTATAGGTGCTTAGAATTGTTTTTAACAGCACCCAGAATGTTTAACTCTCTATGGAAAGTCCTATCATGGTTTCGCGAAGAATCGTAGATGTTTAAACATGCTGTTAATGGACTTCAATCAGCCACGTGACTGCCCATAAATCCTCAATAGGGACCTTTCATCCTCTGGAGAGTAAAAAACCTCCAAGCAGTTATGCTAAAATAGCCGACCATCGGCAAAACGTACCGTCGATTCATCGACCGCGTCGCACTTGCTTGAAATGAAGCAACTGCAGTTTCAAAGCGTTGTGGGAACTCTGGATAGACTTGGCAAAGATCTTTGAGACCGTTGCGGCATGAAAACATAAATTCCCCTATCCAGTAAGTAAAAGGCGGAGAGAAGTTGTCGACAGGAGGAATCAAAGAGCTTAAAAATTTGCTCAACGCGTCTCAGATGTCAGCATGTCGCATACCCCTTGGTTGAGTATTGTATACAATTTCAAGAGATTGACATGTAGGTCTAGATGAGTCGTGAATGCAGACATACAAGCGCCGAGTCAAGTAGAGAGCGAAGAACTGTCACGGCTGGAAATCGACTATATATACGATATCCAGACTGGGTATTATGTGTTCACATTTTGCTCGGTCTGAATCCTCATAAGAACGACCAGAGGTGTCGAACTTTTTCATATACCCTCAGGTCAACTGATTTATACGTCTATTCCTATTGGGTCCTACCTGGCCCTTCGGGCTTCCAGATCCTGACACTGCATTCTCGGGAAACGTTGGCCATGAGCTTGTTTTCGAGAATAACTGTGTCACGTCATGATCAGCCGCTGGAGTTTAAAGAAAGGGGAGACTTTGAAAATGATTTTGGGAATACGTATGACCCGGATGCAGGGTATAGGACAGCACGGCTTTAGACGCGAGCTTGGAGACCAGCCCTTTGGTGAAGAGGATATTGAAGTTTTTGACTGAGCATAGACATTCCAGGCATTGTTCTGGTCACCAATGTTTTAACAATCTAAGCATCAGAGCAAAAATTATGCAGTCAAGAGAAAGAGCATACCGAGAATACCGGGTCGTCAAAAAGAACACCACCAGACATGTATCCAAAGCTGGTCACATTGACAATGCGCCCTTTAGCAGCAATAAGCTTAGGGGCTAGAAGGTTGGTCAGATGGAAGTGTACAACGTGGTTGAAGCCGAATCGAAGCTATAGGCCTCCTTCACACTGGTCAAATCGGCAAGATCGAGCTTAACAAAAGTGGAGGAATAGTTCGGCCAAATGCACGAGCGAGGGTGATGTAAGCATTCTCTACTCGCTGGCCAGTGGGGAGTCGTGCATCGGCGATTGGTCGAGGAGAGAGGTTAGCGGATGTAGTGAGACAATTTCCAAGCATATGGCAGGGCTTGAGTATCATATGAGTGGGAATGAGCTCTGGAGTCGATCGATGACGAGGTATAGTCATGTATAGATGGCAAAGATGACGCTGTACCTACTGGATGTGGATTTCACAAGAATTTTATCAGATGCTGGAATATTCACCCTTGAGCTTGCGGATGTGGTAGCATTTCCGGGGAGATAACCAACTTATCGATAAGGATCTGCGATGAGTCAGCAGGACCCCACCATCCATTCGGAGGAGTCAACACCAAAAAGTTCCCCGCCACAACTTCTGGTAAACACGGCGACAACATGTCTATGAATTTTCCCAAAGAGGAAGAGCGCATCCTTGCGCGTTGGAAGGAGATTGATGCTTTCTTGAGGCAGGTAGAACTGGTGAGTATGGGTCCACTTCTTCCAGCCTCTCTTCGAACCTGGTGACATGCGACCAACTTTCTCGTACTGGGGCTGTTGGAGTGCGAACCTGCGTAAAGCTCGAGGCCACCTATGTTGGATACGTTTTACCAAGTATCTGCTGTACGAGTACTGACCAAATCTCAGTCCAAAGGCAAGCAGCCGTATACCTTCTACGGTACAATCCCCCATCCCCATCCCGCACATGACTCTGTGACTGACACGGGACAGATGGACCTCCTTTCGCAACCGGCATGCCTCACTATGGCCACCTTCTCGCCTCTACCATCAAGGACATCATTCCCCGATACTGGTCCATGAACGGCCGCTATGTCGAGCGACGATTCGGCTGGGACACACATGGCGTGCCCATCGAGTACGAGATTGACAAGGAGATGGGCATGTCCGGACGAGATGCCGTGCGCGAAATCGGCATTGCCAAATATAATGAGAAGTGTCGAGCCATCGTCATGCGATACGCCACTGAATGGAGGCACACGATTGACCGACTGGGTCGCTGGATCGACTTTGACAACGACTACAAGACCATGGACACGAGCTTCATGGAGACTGAGTGGTGGGTGTTCAAGCGTCTCTTTGACAAGGGCGTGGTATATCGGGGCTTCAAGGTCATGCCGTACAGCACGGCGTTGACTACACCGCTCAGCAACTTTGAGGCTTCACAGAACTACAAAGACGTACAGGATCCCGCCGTCGTCGTTTCATTCCCGCTTGTCGACGACTCAACCACACATCTCCTCGCCTGGACGACCACGCCGTGGACCCTCCCATCCAACGTCGCGCTCGCCGCACACCCCGATTTCGAATACATCAAGATACTCGACGAGGCCTCCGGAAAGCACTACATCCTGTTGGAGGCGTTGCTGCGGACACTTTACAAGGACCCCAAGAAGGCCAAGTTCAAGATTGTCGAGAAGCTGAAGGGCAAGGACATGATGGGATGGAAGTACGAGCCGCTGTTCGACTACATGTACGATGAGTTCAAAGACTATGGATTCAAGGTTGTCAATGCGACCTACGTTACAGCAGACAGCGGTGTTGGTATTGTACATCAGGCGCCCGCGTACGGTGAGGAGGATTACAAGGTTGCTCTGGCAAACGGCATCATCGATGACTCTCGCCCACCTCCGAATCCCGTCGATGACGCAGGCTGCTTCACTTCCGTTGTCCGCGACTTTGAGGGCCAGCATGTCAAGAAGGCCGACAAGAACATCATCAAACACCTCAAAGCCTCGGGGCGGTTGGTGGTTGATTCGCAGATTACGCACAGTTATCCTTTCTGCTGGCGTTCCGATACCCCTCTGATCTACAGAGCTGTCCCATCGTGGTTTGTCCGCATCCAGGACAGCATCCCCAAGATGCTGCAGAACATTGAAGGATCGCATTGGGTACCCTCTTTCGTCAAAGAGAAGCGCTTCGCCAACTGGATCCAGAACTCGCCTGATTGGGCCGTATCGCGGAATCGCTTCTGGGGTACGCCACTTCCTCTTTGGGTCAGCGATGATATGAAGGAGATCGTGTGCGTTGGTAGCATTCAGGAGTTGAAAGAGCTGAGCGGATACGAGGGCGAAATAACCGACCTCCATCGCGACAAGATCGACGACATCACCATTCCCAGCAAGCAAGGCAAAGGCACCCTGCGAAGGGCCCCGGAAGTTTTCGACTGTTGGTTCGAGTCTGGCTCCATGCCTTACGCCAGCCAACATTACCCATTCGAGAATGCAGAACAATTCGAAAAGTCGTTCCCAGGCGACTTCATCGCCGAAGGCCTGGACCAGACCCGCGGTTGGTTCTATACCTTGACGGTGCTCGGAACCCTCCTTTTCGACAAGCTCCCCTTCCAGAACTGCGTCGTCAATGGCATCGTGCTGGCGGAAGACGGCAAGAAAATGTCCAAGCGGTTAAAAAACTACCCTGACCCGCTTCTTGTCATGGATAACTATGGCTCGGATGCGCTACGGTTATACCTCATCAACTCCCCGGTCGTACGTGCTGAGACGCTGCGATTCAAGGAGGCAGGCGTGAAGGAGATTGTGTCGAAGGTGCTGCTGCCTTTGTGGAATAGCTACCAGTTCTTCGAGCAGCAGGTGACGTTGCTGAAGAAGGTTGCCGACCTGGACTTCGTCTTCGACCCTGCAGCAGAGAAGACCAACACCAACGTTCTGGACAAGTGGATTCTCGCATCATGCCAGTCGCTCCTCAAGTTTGTAAACGAAGAGATGGCAGCCTACCGGCTGTACACGGTTGTCCCTCGCTTGCTTCAGGTATGCAGTCATGGATTCCGACGTGTCGCATTCGCTAATGACCCCCATAGCTCATCGACAACACCACCAATTGGTACATTCGATTTAACCGTCGACGGTTAAAGGGTGAATATGGGCAAGAGGATACCAAGCATGCCCTCAACACCCTTTTCGAAGTTCTGTATACCCTTTGCCGCGGCCTCGCTCCTTTCACGCCTTTTATCACCGACAACATCTACCTTCGGTTGCTCCCACACATCCCGAAGGAGATTCAAGCCGAGGACAACCGCAGTGTACATTTCCTGCCCTTCCCCAAAGTGCGCGAAGAACTCTTCAACGAGGTTGTAGAGCGCCAAGTGACGCGTATGCAGTCGGTCATCGAGCTCGGTCGCATCTGCCGAGATCGAGCCAACAAGGGCTTGAAGATTCCGCTAAAGACACTTGTGGTCATTCACCCGGAGCAAGAGTACTTGGACGACATCAAATCGTTGGAGACGTACATTGCGGAAGAACTGAATATACGGGATCTGGTGCTGTCAAGCGACGAGGAGAAGTACCATGTGCAATACTCGGCCTCGGCCGACTTCTCCGTCCTCGGAAAGAAGCTGAAGAAGGATGCGGTCAAGGTTAAGAAGGCGCTACCCAATCTCACCAGCCAACAGATCAAGGACTTTATCAGGAGCGGCGAAATGCAGGTCGATGGCATCCGGGTAGAGAAGGAAGACCTCACGGTCAAGCGCGGTCTGGCCAAGGATGAGAGCAGCAAGGACCAGGAGTTCAACACAGACGACGACGTCCTCATCATTCTCGACGTCGCCAGCTACCCCGAGCTCGAGCAAGAAGGTCTTGCGCGCGAGATCATCCGTCGCGTGCAGGATCTGCGCAAAAAGACCGGCCTCGTACCGACAGACGATGTTGGAATGGAGTACCGCGTGCTCTCGGATCCGGAGAACGTCGGTCTCGAGGGCGCATTTGAGAAGCAGGGCGCGCTGTTCGAGAAGGCGCTGAGGAGGAATGTGGATAAGCATGTCATCACGGAGCTGGAGGGCAAGATCCCGGAGAAGGACAATGAGACGGTGCTGGCGGAGGAGGAACAGGAGCTGCACAAGGCAACCTTCCTCTTGAGGTTGGTCAAGCTGTAGGCTTGGCTCCCGAACGAACATGGTAGGGTTGTTTCGATATGCAAAAGCAGCGGTCAGATGCTGCGGTGGAATGAATTGATTAAACTATGGACCGATGATGGTTGTCAACATGGAGGCCGAGTGATTGCAGGGTGTGCTTGTGGGTGTCGTCATGTTATCGTTTCTTTGCTGCCGCCTTTTTGCAGATGTTAGGTGAACTGATGACGTGCACGAGTGTTTGGAGAAGTCACCAGATAGCACTCCTTCAGCCTCAGAAACTCGGTGAGGCATTTATCCTTTGTGACGTTGTTGTAGTCTGCCACGATGCATCTTCCGTACACGGCACCCTGCCACCCATCAGCATCCACCCTTCATTCCATCGCATTCCCGTCCGGCCAAGCATCCATACCTCCTTCGAGCACCTTCCCAGGGCTGCAGCAAAGCTGTCGATTGGACGCGTGCGACCCGGCATCTCCGCTCGATTCGTCGTTGCGGCGTTGAGGTCAAGACAAGACATGCGATGCGGCGACAAGAAGCAAGGGACCGGTCTTGGCACGCTAGTCCTCGGTGAGTGAATGCGCGACCCACCAACCAACCACCCGACAACAAAGCGCGTCGGCTCGAAACAAATCCCACTCTCGCATTCCCGTTCACCCTCCACGCCACCATTTCCACCCCTCTTTTTATATGTAATGCTTACTTCGAGCGGCACCTGCTCGCGCCACTTTTGGCGCTCTCGATTGTTGGGCAAGAAGAAGTGGACTTGTTCGAGGGAAGCGCGTTATTCATGTTGTCGCATACGCGCCGGGAACTCGCACGGTTTGAATGTCGATGTCGGCCTCCATGAGCGGGGGTGATGATGTCGTCGACTACGGGAATGGGGGGGGGGTTGGGGCGTTGACCAAGGCCGATCTGGCGGATGAAGGTGAGTGAGGGGGGGAACAGGATGGGACGGTATGCAAAGGGCGCGTGCTGACAAGGCGGTAGACATCGAACTCATCTTCGAAATCGTGAACCGCGCAAACGACTCCAACCCGCCATCCTCGCTTGACCCCACGCGCGCATCCCACGCCTTGTTCACAGCCTATGAAGAGCTTCTCGCGGAGAGGGGACTTGGCGCCGCAAACGATGGCGACAATGTGCTGTACAGATTTTTGCTGCTCATGGAAAGCGAGCAGAGGGGAGGAGAGGATCTTGTGCAGAGGTTCCAGCGCGTCTTGGGTGCCATGGACATCTTCACCGAGATCGATGAAGATGGGGACGGCGTGGATGTTACGACGCCGTTCCGCGTCGCGACGAGAGATGTGCTTGCAGAGGAGCGGGAGAGCGGGGGGAGGCCGCAGCGGGAGAGGCGCGGCAGCTTCGAGTCCTTCTTTGACGGGAGCGCGGATAAGATTGCGGGGACGACGGACACGGGACAGGGCGTGCTTGTAAGAGACAGACAGAGGAGAGGGTCAGATGGCGCGACGACTACGACGAACACGAATGGAGATTTGGAGAGGTGGTGGACGAAGAAGCGGCCCAGGTCGGATACGGGTGCTGTGCTGGCTCAACGGCAGTCCCGATTGCCGATTCGCACCAAGGTGAATGGGGGTGGGGAGCGACGGGTGGTATCCGAGCAGCAGGGCGCGGGTCATCGACGCGCTGCGTCGACGGCCAGTCATGGTAGTCTGCGCATCTGGCGTGCCGGCCAACCTCATCCAGCACAAGCTTCCCACGACGTGGGAAGCGATGATACAGAGCAGACATCCGAATTCGACTTCTCCAACGTACAAATCCCAGGGGTCAATTCGCCGATTCCAACAGGGCCCTATCAGCCGCAAAACTATGTCCCAGAGCCCTATCGACCGTCTGATACTCGCCTTCTGGACGACGCCGAAACGTTCGAGCAACAACGTCTCCACTCGCTCGCCAGAACACTCATACAGATCTGGCGACAGCGGACCCAAGAAAGCATAGCCAAGAACGAAGAATTGAACCGCATCGCAAATGCTCTCGACCGACGGAAACTGATCAGAGGCGCATTGATGCCGTGGCGCAGCGAGGCACTCAATACCAGGAACGATCGCGAAACGGAGCGTTTCTTCGGCAAGCTGGAGACTCGTGCTGAGAAAGCACGGAACTTGTTTCTGCTCACAAAGTCTTTCACCCACTGGGCAAAGAGCGCGGAAGACGAGGTCCAGCGAACGTCGGTTGCGCGTCGACACATTTTGCGCACCAGGTTCTTCAACGGCTGGCGCGAAATCACGGCGGTCAACGAGCTCAAGATCCAGCACTTTGTTTTGCAAAAGTTCCTTGAAAAGTGGCGCAGACGGGCTGCTTATGTTCGTCACCGGCTGGACTATGCGGACAACGTGTATGAGTACAAGCTGGCCCACCGCCATGTTCGAATGTGGTACTTCAGACACCACGATTTTGCCGCGCCACGTGCGCACAATGCTCGACTGCGGACCGGTTTACTGCGGCGATGGCGCGACATTGCGGCTATTATACGGTCTCGGGAAGATTTCGCCATGGAATTTTATAGTCGAGCGCTGGAGAGACGGACGCTTGATATCTGGAGGCAACGGACAATAGCAATGCAGTCGCTTGAGCCTCGTAGCGGAGATTTTCGGCGGAGAAGTTTGCTTGCAAACGCACTGTCTACACTGCAAAAGCAGGCGCAACTCGCGCCTTTGCTCACCCGGTTTCGAGCAAGGGTGGATACTCGCCATGTTCGGTCGGCTTTCCAGATCTGGCGGCAAGCTGCTCAGCTCTCCCGACAAGCAAAAACCGTGAACCGGATGCGCATCCTTCGCAATGCCTGGACGTCTTGGAACGACCGCCTTCGCATCAAGGCTCTCGAAGGCCATATCAACGACCGCGTGCTCGTCGAAACTATGTACAGATGGGCTCTCGCTTCCAAGGTCTCTGTCGTCCAGCGCGTCCACAACCGTAGCCTTAAGCAATCCGTCTTCCTGACCTGGATTACCCGCACCAACGAACGTCGCAACACCCTGGATGGAGCAGAACGCCGCTTCGCCAATTTCAAGCGCGCACAACTCCTTCGCGCCTGTATTCGGAAGATCGAAGCTGCCACCGTTGAAAAGAAGGCCGAAGAAGCCGCGATCAAAGCACAGTACGACCAAAAGCTTAAGCAGCGAATCTTTGATAAGCTCCTGAACAGGAGTGAGCACTTCCAGCGATTGAATCAGTGGGCTGGCGATGCGAGGTTCTATGTCTTGACTACACGGACGCTGAAAACTTGGAAAGAGGCTACACAGCTTGCGCGGAGGAACCGGAGACGCGAGATGTATGCTCAGATGAGACGGACGGTCAAGATCCATCTCGTCGGGAGGATGTTCGGCGCCTGGAGGGAGAGGGCAGATGCCATCACACAGAGCGAAAGGCAGGCAGCCAAGATCGCAAGAGCTCGCTCTTTACAGCATGCAGCGACTTTGCTGACGCAGATTCACGATCGCACCACCGCTATCCAAAACCAGAAAGCACATGTCCAGCAACAATACGACAGGAAGCTTAAAGCTCGATACCTGAACATATGGACCGAACGTGTGACGGCACTTCGCACCATGCACGCCCAGGCCGTCGCTCTGCGACAGGAGAACACGGAAATTGCGGCGCAGTCTGCGCTCAAGAAAATCGGCTGGAGACTCTGGACCGTGCAGAGACAGGAAGAGACGGCTGCTGCTCTGCATATGAGAAACTTTGAGAAGCATCTCCGCGCCATGGTGCGCTTTTGGTGGGAACAGACGGTGGAGAGGAGGGCGGCTGGGCCGGCGAGTCCGACGCCTTCGAGGGTGGGAAGAGGGGGGAGGGGGGAACGCGATGATGATGGCGGCGGCGGTGGTGATGGGCGTAGCTATATTGGAAATGAGGGGAGAGGAAGGGCGCTTGAGGGGCGTGCTGATCGGGACGATGAAGATGAGGATGCAGATGTGGATGATGAGGGCGACTCTCCCTTCGACAACGCGGGCGAAGAAACACAGCGTCTGGAAGCTTGGACCGCTTTCGATGAAACTGCCCTGGGCTTCTCAAACCTCAACCTCGACCTCTCCCTCACGCCAGAACGGTACAAAACGCAAACACGACCTCCACCGTCGTCTACGCGTCCTTCCCCTTCATCATCACGCCTCCCCCCACCCTCTCGACCCCAAAATCAACCCCTCCGCTCCGCACTCCGACCCCGTCCCCAAGCCCCACCACCCATCCCAGAAGACCTGGCCTTTGACGACCCCTCTGCCTTTTGGGCTTCCACGCCTATGCCGCCACACCTCCCATCGACTAAACCTGGCTATCTCAAGACGCCGAGTAAACGCAGCGTGGTGAGGAGTAAACGGCCGGAGTTACCGGCGAGTCCGGAGAAGAGGGGAAGGGAGAGAGGGTTGGGGGTCATGAGCGCGCCGCCTGTGCGAGGGGGGAGGGATGTCGGTGGTGGGGTGGGTGGGGTGAAGAGTTTTGAAAGAAGGTTGAGAGAGGGGGGGTTTGGTGGTGGTGGTGGTGGTAGAGGTGATGGTGAGGTGGGGAGAGGGAGAGGGAGAGGGAGGGCGAGGGTGGGGTTTGGGGATGTTAGTCTTTTTGGTTGAGAGGGAGGGCGGTTGTTGTCGTGCAGCATCGGCGTCGGTGTTGGTGTTGGTATATATACCCCCTCATCTTCTTTTCTTTTTTCGAATGAAGTGCAGTGTCCTTTTTTTCTTTTAATGGGGAGTTTTTTGTGATGATGTAGTTTACTCACGTCTCCAGTACACCTACACTGGTATGAATAGCATCCATCCAAAGCTCGCCGAACCTGTATCCATTGGAAATGTTCTTGGATGCAATGATGCCTAAGGAACTAACCGAGGCATCGTTGAATACGAGTAGAAAAAATTAATGATCGCCGCACGGACAGAGAACGAGTCAGTCAAAAAGAGACAAATGCACTTCCGAAAAAGCCAGGTGCTCGGATGATGAGTGAGTGCAGCAGTGAATTTTACTATGGAAAATGGCTTCTCTCATCTAAACAAACTTTCTACCTACATGAAAAAAAAAACCAGCGTCTACGCTTGAGAGCAGAGATACCGAGTATTCTATCGCCACGTGGTATTCCAAAATACACAGTCGATCTGGGGTGACGGTGTGGGGAACCCCTAAATGATTGGTAAGCGAAATGCAGCATGCATGTAGCCGACTAACTACCGTACCTACCCAGAAGCATACCGCTATCGTACACAACAATACAGAGATCATACACTCCTGATGTTCGAAACTGACTGTGAGGTAGTGCGTGAGTCTCTGCGAGAGGTAGGGAAGAAAGTGTACTTATGCGGTCGACGTCTATTTCCCCTTGCGTTTTTGATCATGCTGACCGCTGCCAGTGTGAGCGTTTTTGGTGTCGTCTTTTGGGACGTTCTTTTTTGGGTCTCCCTGACCGCTTGCTGCGGAAATGGCACCTCGACGCCCGCCGCCCAGGTCGTAGGTTCCATGTAATTCTTTGGTTGAAGGCATGGCTGTGAGAATGTGAGGCAAGATTTCCAAGGAGATGCAGGTAGTTCTGTGGTTGTGTTTCAAATGTTGTGGTTGAAAGGTTGTGGTTGAATATCACAGAACCCAAAGTACCGGATTTTATAGCTGTGGACGGAAAATTCGGCGGCAGATGAACTGTGGGTGGTGAGCTGTGCTGAATTGCGGGTTCACAATGCAGAACGTGAAGTACTTTGTCGGTCCACAATGATATGTGTTCTGTGAAATCATGCATTCAGTAGTGTACCGTTTGTAGCGCACGTATCTGCGCTGATATTTTTTCCAATCTAGGACTTGTCCTTGTGAACCAAATACACGGGCTAACATTATGGGGATTGAAACACCGCGATTGCTGTGATTGGTGTCGATTCGTTCGATAGATTCATGGGGTCGTGGTGTGAGAATCGTCCTCGAGGTCTATGCTGAGACTAAGTCGTTGGATTTGAGACTCTACCATCGCATCGGTACAGATGCGCTACTGATAGGTCATGTTTCCGTTATGATTGGCTTGAGCAGGGAGGATACTTGTAGAAACAGTTTGTAGTCAGAGCCGTTCACGCACTTTCCAACGGGAAGTTCCGGTTCGTGGGAGCACGAGACAGCGGTGTAACAATCGGAAAACTCCGGCGAGCCATGATATCTAGCTGGCGGAGTAAATGCGGGGATTTCAGGGTGCCACTGATCTGAATTGGTCGGGGGCACATCTCGATGAGATGTGGGGGATCAATGTCACCTCGCAGGGTGCCGACTGCATGTCCAACGTTTGTTGCGCAATCCCAGCCTATCGCGTAGCTCTTGCTCGGTGAGAAGAGAGACGGCACAAACAACCTCTAACAAACAAGGGTAAATGACGAATGCACCCTGTACGTCTAGTAGAAAAGATACGGGAGACGAAAAAGCGGTAAGCATCCGGCACGGATCTTGGGTTTCTCGTCGAGTAACAAATGGAGACCGGATGTGGATTTTCCATAATCGACGTGAAGCTTCGGCATTTGCGTGATATTAGAAAACGCAGACTCGAATCGTAAACTTGCGAACTCAGGGCATGAATGAACCAAATGTGAAGGTCTGGATGATGCTAGCAGGTTTGCTTGATCGCTCTTGCTCCTTCACCCAGCCTCAAAAACTCACAATATGAAAGTGCAGCTGATCACCTAACACATCACTGTACTAAGTCTATGCTCTCTTCATCATGGAGAACTATCATCGAACATATACTACTATTAAGGAACATTTCCTCATGGTCCAAACGCCGGTAAGTGAAACACTCGAAAGAAAAAGGAAGTACTTACATAGACCCCTAGACACCTTTCTCCACTTCCCCAGAACGGGCAGGCAGCCCCCACCACCGCTAACCTTCCAAAGGCTCTACCTACAGCCATGGGCTGACGTCCATCTTCTTACTCTCTCATTCCCTCTCATCTACTCTCACCCCTCCATATGTTGTTCGTCCAATATCTTGTCCACCAAGCTCCAGAAAGCTGGCAACTTCTCAGCGACCACCTGATATGTACACTCTACTAACGCCATTGTTTCACGCACCAGCCTGGAGGCACGGTACTTCGCAATATTTGTAAACAAAGGATCCACCTCCTCGACCTCAGTTCGATGTTTCGTTCACCCAGCCGTAACAATCCACAAGCAAACACATAAAACCAGTAGCATCGAGTCGGCAAAGCGTTTTGTCTCAAGCGGGGTATTGAAAGAGATAGTGGAAATGATGTTTGCTCTCGATCGAAGGGTTAAATGGAAGGAGGTTTGTCCAGGTTCTCGTCTTCAGCGCACGTATATACTAATCCACAAACGAAGTTTAGTAATTGACGGAGTCAACTGTACAATTGACAACATTGACAGAGCTTACCCTTCCAATACTTCCATCAGAAAATCTGACAGTACGCCTTATAAGTCGATTTCAATTCTCATCCCTTCAGGATTTGCCATCGTGTGGTCCTCTTCCAAAAGTCTGCGAACGCTTTACCGATACCTAAACAAGGCCTGTTGGTGTTGTTGAGTCTTCCGTCTGGGTCTGTATATGAAGCAAAAGCTAGAGAAGCGGCCTGCAGCATCTCTACGGCGAACTCATTTTCGAGGGAGCGACTACACTGGCAATCCATCTGTTTACGAAGCTGTCGGATTCAATCAGCTATCACGAGCCTTTTAGTCGTTGAGAATTGCTGCAAATGCTCAACATACATTCCGCCAACCTCCACAGCAGGAGTGACAGGCTACCAAAGCAAAGTCGGCAAAGTTTCTCCAGGCTGGTGCCAGCATACTTTGTCTTCGCCTTGACTTGCGAGAAACGTACCCCTGGGAGCATTTCCTGCCGACTGCAGGGCGAGGGGACCTTTACGTCACGTCCCTTTGTGTGCCGACGATGGATTCCATGTTTGTGGTACGTGATTGTTATTGTCGACATACGATGTGCGGATGACTATAGAAGAGCTGGGAGGACTGTCATTGTCTTATGCATTCAGTTATTGTGGTGCATGTATAATGTATGTCGGCGAGGCGAGGCATTGCTGGTGAACCGTAAACGATCTGCCAGTGCAAAACACGCTGGGAAAAACAGCAAACGCAACCGGCACACCACACTAGCCTCTGCCCTCTCAAAGTCACCTTCACCGCGAACGCAAATTTCGCAAATCGGTCTTGGCACTCATCATAGCAGCCACAGAGGCCAATTCGACCTCACTATAAATCCTCGCCCGCCGCTCCACCTCCTCTGCTCTTCTCCACAACCACACACATTTGATTCTCCAGTTGGTCTCACGAGTCCAACATCATTTCTCGGTCTACAAAGATCTCTTTGCTCACAAAGCTACTTCACTCTCCACAACCACAACCTCCCATACCGAACACAATGGCTCCCACCAACTTCAACGGTCGTGGTTACGGTAACGGTCGTGGTCATGTTAACGGACGTGCGCGCCTTCCCTTCATCAACAACGCTGGTGTCCACAAGTACGACACTCGCAGCGGTCGCGGTGGTCGCGGTGATCGTGGCGGTCCTCATGGAGACCAAGGTCACGGCAATCGTCAAGGCCCTCAGCAAGGTCGCGGCAACTATCAAGGCCTTCAGCAAGGTGGTCGAGGCCGCAACAACCATCACGACGGTGAAGGCCGCGACATCCAACAAGACGGACACGATAGTGTACCGCAGCAGGATGGTCCAGATGGTCGTTACAATCTTCGTCAAGGCGGCAATCGTCGTGGTCGCGGAGGTCCTCGCAACCCCGTCGTGAATCCGATTCATCAAGTGCTACATGACCACTTGAACGAGCAGCGAAAGCGTGATGCCAACAAGTCCGCCGAGCAGCAGAATCGTGCCGAGAACAACCAGATTCAGACCCGCGGAGTCACTCGCGCTCTCCGTTCCATGAATGAGCAGCAGCAGCAGCATCGCCAGCCACAGCCGCCCGATCCTCCACGCAACACTGTCACCACCATGAACCTTCCGGTCGAGAAAGGCGTGAACAAACGTACTGCTAGGTACGACCTCCGGGGCTCTGAGACAAGCAAGAAGCAGAAACTCGACGCGTCTGCTCCAACGCTCCCAAAGCGGCCAGAGATGAAGATCATGGGAGCAGGCCAGAACACAGTGTCGAACACGAACACGAGTGTCAACGCACGCCGATCTGCACAGGATATGCCGCCGCCTCAGTTCCTTCCATCTATCCATCCGACTCTTCCCGTCTCTGGAACATCCAACAGTGATGACAGCGCACGACCGTCTGTCACACCGTTCCCACTCAAGACCACTGTAAACAGTGGCAACCCACTCCTACCAGGCCAGACACAGCCATCCACTCCATCCGCATCCGCACCCAAGCCACCCGTGCGCTTCAGGAACTTCTTTCCCTGGCCAACCAAGTTGCTCCCCTGGAAAGCCAACCCAATCCTGATGATTACCTCCGAGAAGAAGCCCATCCACCGAGAGCCCTTCACCTACCCCAAGAACTTCGACACCCCCGAAGACGAGCTGATATTCTGGAAGAAATCAGTCGCCCCAGCCCTGGCCAGCCTCAAAGCTCCAGGCGAGTTCAAGGGTTTCGATCTCGATCTCAAGGCCCGCGTCGGAGAAATGAAGGTCATCGACGACGTCGACCTCTACATGCACGATGAAAAGGTCTACGTTGCTGTGAACGGCAACGGCCTCGCACCCGTCAGCTTGTATCTGAAATGGAAGGGTGTCGACGAAAACGCGGGGCTTAGCTTCGAAGGCAACCTTGCGACGTGGGCTTCAGACTACTTCGAAAAAGCTGAAAACCGATCCCTGTGGCGAAACTGGAACACGAAGCCATACATGACTCGATTGCAGGAAGACACAGCGGATTTCCTGCAGGACTACCAGAGAGCAGAGCTCCGCTACGAAAACATCATAGCCAAGGCGAATCGGAAGATAAGGCTTACCGAAGATGAGCTGGAGGAGATCCAATGGCTCCCAAGCATTATAGAGAGTACTTTCACCAATTGGGTGAAATCCAAAAATGCCCACGACGAAGAGGCAGCTGTTAAGCTGCCCGCCTTCCCATACATCCACAACCAAACCACCATCAGCGACTTTGCGATGGAAAAGATCATGTTCGTCGAGGTCTACACAACCCTAACCGACTCCAAAGGGTATGTATGGGCCCTGGGTAGGGTGGCCCGCCACGAGACTGTCGGCATCTTCCCCTATGCCATCACGCGGAAAGCCATCGAGCAACGCCCTATAACCGGCAGGGAAGGAGATGCCTACTGGGACTGGTACAACGACACGTGGCTCCCAAACATGCTGAGAGCCGAAGCTGCCGAGGCTGAGGCTAAGGCCCTGGCTGAGGCCAAGGCTAAGGCCGGCTGGGTCTCAGAGGAGTTCCCGCGCAAGTACCCGCCGCCGTGGATCGAGATGGGCATATCACAGCGCGAATACGAGGAGCGCGACTGGGTGGATTGGGATGACACCCCCCTATGAGGGCGAGGGGAGGGAACGTATGACCACTCGTCAATGGTCTGGATGAGGTTTACGGAGTTTTGTTTGCGAGAGATTTGGGGGTGGGATAGAGCCGGATGATGAGCAAGGGGAGGTAGATGGTGACAAGTTCCCACTACGGGGATGAGACGGTTCAGCGTGAAGGGAGCTGTCGATACTTTGGACGAGGTTTCCAGAGTTTATATCTGTGGTGTTTGGCAAGTAATTTCGGTGGATAGAGATGGAGTTTTGTGTTTTCCTGACTTTCTCGTGGCTTCGGGAGATTATGCTCTCCGTAGAATAATAATCAGTTAATCTATTCTCCTTGCTCTCTGAAAGGCTTTGGTGTCGTACAGTCGATTGATTCATGCTCACTCCACAGCGAAACCGACCATCATGGAGACCTGGTTCGCAAAAAAATAGGCTACAGAAGCGACCAGTACCACCGTAAAGGTAACAGCGAGCTATGCAACATTAGCACCGATTCCTTCACCATCTCTTCGAATCTCTTACCTTGGCATTCTCATCATACACGACTTTATCCGTCTCCTTCACCACCGAACTCCATACCAAGACCAGCATACCTATCAGCAAACAGGCCACCGCCAAAAGCAGGAACATCATAGCAGACTGCCAGCTCCATATTTGGAACGAGCGCGGTACTAGCTTCAGCTCTCCCCCTTCACTGTCCAATCGTTTTCGGTCTCTAACTAGGCAAAGCCGTATGTAGTGAAGACCATCTCGATGCGCTGATAGACGATGCAGGCGTAGCGACTGTTGAGCCGCAGTGAGGACTGAGAAGAGTGCGAAAACGATGCCGCTGTACCAAATAGCTCGAACATACCAAGGTTTGGAACTGATTTCTGGCCAGGAGCCGGTTGATACAAGACAAACCGCCGTGAGCGGGCTCTGTCAAGGCATCAGCGACGTATTGTGCTTAAAATGGTGGTTGAGACGTACAACGACTCCGATGAAGCTGAGTTCATTGAGCTTGTGATCGCGCCACTGAATAGTAAGTTGGTCTTGTTGTTGAACATCCGCACAATTCAAGAGTAACATGATGGTGGCATATGTGGTGTCAGCTGGAGCTATCAAGCCGCCGGTGAAGACTTTGACGATGGAGCGTAGAATACTGGTCTAGGTCCACATGATCAGTCGTTACCACTTTGGTATAATTCAATCCGAGTGATGGGGAGAGAGCTCACACTGCTATCCACGTTCCTTTCATTCCCTATGCGGCTTCGCGTCGAGCGCGTAATATCGTTCGCTCCTCCAAGCAGCGGGGCGTCGGCCATTTTTGATTCTGAAATAAGTTTTGGTAACTGTATAAAGGTTCGGTTGACAGAAACCTCAGGCCCTTTTTAATCATGCCTCGATATCAATGCTTTCGTTCAGCCGGTTTCGCCTCCATGCAGTTCTCCTCTTTCGTGGCATAGTATTGCCCAATGGCGATATTATGACGTCATCCGCATGCATGTCGAACACAAGTCCAGATGTTGTGCCTCAATATTATCGGTGCAGATGGCAAAATTAACTTTGGAACCGCATGTTGGGCGGCATGCTACGGGTTCAAACGCGACGTTGGTATTTCATACGTTGAGCGAGATGTCGTCGATGTTTTGATTCGGGTTGACTACAAGCATACATCTCAGCCACATTCTTGCAGGCGACATATATTCGTTGTCAACCTTCATATATGTTCAGTTCTGCCATTAGTACGAAGGAAGAAATAGAGAGATGAGTGAGGAGTGCAGAAGCCGAAGCGGAGGCTGGCTGATTGTGCATCAGACGCGGTGGTCTGTGCATCGTTTCCACGACGTCCTCTTACTCTTCACACCATCCTCCGCGTCAAAGAGATGGTTCGACTCGAACGATACATCACGCTGGTTTAATCTCAAAGCTTCGTGGACAACGCAACTCTTTCCCAGCCAAATCGGCCCGTCACTGACTCTCGTGTCATTGAAAATGCCAACATCACACCTACGTTGAGCTCTCCCTCATAACCTCGAACATGTCATACCAAACTTGTCTCATTTGATCAATGCACGTTACGGTATTTTTCAACGATAATAATCGTCGGAAACTATGCGCGATGAGACAACACGAGGCATCTGGAGCATACTTAATAGGAGCTCAAGTGCGGAGGACATCGCCAAAAAGATGGCATTGAGAATCATCGATTAGTCAGGAGCTATCCTGCCTGTGCAATGGACTCGGCCACGGAAAGGCGGGGGAGAGCAGAGTCAGTATAAGATTTCTCGTTCACACGCCATCAATTGGTTGATTCTGTTCAATTAGGCTCGTGTTAATAGCATTAACGACTTCTGCATCCGTGATTCGAAGAAATCGAGAGTAACTAATGTGACAACAGAAAAGCCAACAAACAACAAACAGAGCATTGATTGTAAGCTTGACGCACGATCAATTTCCAACTTCTCTCCATGCCATGACAAAATCCCCATGACGTCGCCTGCCCACCCTCTCCCGTGACCCCTCCATCAACGTTCAACGTTAGCCAGGCTTCACCAACTCTTTCAAATCAAACCTCAGCCCGAAGGCCCCATTCTCTCTAGTCGCAAAGATGTGTCTCCCCCATGTGATATGCTTTCTAGCCTTCCTCACTTTCGTCGGCGGTGATGCCAATCTGCGCGCAGGAGTAAACTTGCGTCCAATCCTCCCAATAATTCCCCGCAACGCGAGCTCTCGCCTCAATATCACGCGTGCGGATGCCTCAGGAGCCATTGCAGTAGGAAAATATAGCCCCCCCAGCAAAGCAGGACTCTTCCTACGCAATCCTCCGCAGCCCATAATCCTCGCACCCCAGGCCTCCGACGAATATTGGGACAGGTGCAAGAACAAAGGCTGCAGTCTTGTGACCGGGATGCGCATGTCCGAACAGCAAGCCGGGGAACGCTTCTTCAGTTCGCACTCAGCCGCCAGCCAATGGACCAACTACTACGACCAGGGAAAGTGGGGATATCAATCCGATTTCGACTTCGCCGACGATAATCCGCAGCTTCAACTCGATGGCGGGTACAACATGCCAGCCTGGGGGTGGGGAGTCGGACATGTGTTACGGGCGCTCGGTGTGTCCGATCAGTTTGAGCAGCATGGTGGCGAGAATCAGTTGAATCTCGTTAGTCATGGGGACTTTTGGAGTGACTTTTGCGGCCAGGTTCCGTACGAGCGGCAGCCGAACTATGAGACAGAGGGAAGGTCACGGAGGGTATGTCATGTCGTTTTTATATGGTGCTCTGAAGATTCGACTGACAAGCTATCAGGTCACTGGAGCAAGCTTTTTGTACTCGATAAACACGCATGACGGAGGTATGCTCTATCTTATTCTTTCTCATCTACAATTTCACGTCGACCTTCTATAACCGTTTTACTGTCAATCCATTCGATATGTCCATCACTCTCTTACCAGATCACACTAACACCTCATGTCTAGTAATACTGGCCATGAACCGCCTTTCCCCCAAGCATGCCGCTGCGAAGCGCCAACCCCCCGTTCCGGAATCCGAACTCCCACCCCTGGCCCAATTCTCCGACCTCGTATTTCTCGATTGGCAATTCACCACCAAACGCGAAGGAAGCCCAATCAACAACATCCGCTACCTTCTCAGCCTATCCATCTCAAACAAAGAAACGCAGAGCATAATTAATCGAGCGTTGCGTGGCCAGGGCGTGGGGGGATGGCCAGGTCATACGTTCGAATGGGGAACGCCAGAGTTCAAGGCACTCCTGGGTACGTTCTGTATGTTCTGGTTCTTTTCTCGTTACCCGTTAAGAATCGGCGGAATAAAAACTGATTACATGTTCAGGTTCTCCAAACGGTCAGGGTTTCGGCTACTTCTTCCTCCAACACAAAGTGCAACTCGGCAACATGTTCATAACCCACGTCACCGTCTTCACTTCAGACAACTGGAAAAAAACGCCAAACCTACTCTTCTCCGTTTCTCCCACGCCGCCACCCGAACAACAGACCCATTCCAGCGGTGTGGGGGAAGGGAATAAGAAACGTGGGGAGGGTCAATATGGAGAACCTGTTATTGAGGTGCAGGGGGATTGGAATATGAAACGGTCGCATGTGTATCGCCCGTAGGGAGGACTGGAAGGACTGGGCGGTAGTATGTGGTATGAAATACGCCATGTGGTTTCTTTTCTAGGAGGGATACATGGGAACTTGTAGATATAGATCATGTCCAGTACAGTTGAGGGGCTTGGCCATACATTCTAAAGTATTCCTTCAAATCAGAGAGCGTAACCCTTGACGAATGGGAACTTCGATGTACAGACTCTTTGCACAGTTTTGATATACTTCCGGCCCCTCGTATCACGTAGATATCTTGGATGAGCTTAAATGGATGAGTAAGTAAGCTGGAACGTCAGCCATCGTATCAGACGCAAAGGCAATTAAAAAAGGCCATTAAAAAAGGCTACGCTCATCAGTAAAATAGTTCTTCCACGCATTTATCCCGTAAAGCCGACTTGAAAAAAACAAGACTCCAAGACAACCAGCCATCTTTCATTTCAACAGGTGCAAAACAAGGTCAAGGCTGGATTTATCATACACGTTTTGGTGCCCAAGGTGTTTCCCAAGAATTTTCCATTTGGCACGTCCCCAGAACAGAAAGGCTTAGATACCATGAGCCAAGAGTTATCACCGCAAAGCTAAGCTGACCAGCAAATTTTCCAATCCGATCACCTTACAAACCCTAGACGAAGACGAATCAAAAACAAGCTGCCATAGTATTCAGCCAACACTGAACGTCAGCATCCCGCCACAACACCAAAAAAAAACAGCCAAACAACCCAAGTAAGCGCACAAAAGCCGTTGCAACATCAAGCCATTCGAAGAATCACATATCAGCAGTCGTCAGATTAGTACTATCTCCCGTACTGACTAATTCCACAGCAATAAGCAGCCACTGCAATATGAAGGTATTCGAAGAAACGCGCGTGAGAAGTCGTTGGATAGATGCCATTTCCACAGCAGGGAGAGGTCCCTTCACCGTGAAGCCCAAGTCCATCAAGCCACAAAGACGTCGGAGACGCATATATAAAGGACAGTGCCTCCTCCACAAACCCCATCGATTACACCTGCAAAAACCCCTTCTCAGTCAAAACAAGAAAAAGTCAGATCGTTATCCGCCTTTACTTTACAATGAAGACCACAACCATCGCTTTCGTTCTCAGCTTCGCGGGGACGATCCTCGCTTCAGGAGCTTCTCTATCCGAAGAGAAGCGCGCGGACCCAGGAGTCTACTTCTGTCGGTCCCCCTGAGCCCCCGGTGAAAGAGATCCGCTGGCAGAGGGTTACCAAATAGGCACGGAACCCAACTTCCAACCCTACTGCAAGCTGATCCGCCCCGACCTCTCCGGAAAATGCGGTAAGTCCCCGGCGACTCGATACCGGTACATCTACCTGCGCAAGCAAACTCACAAGCACGCAGAAAACCTCCCGCTCGAGCTCGAAAACAAGGCATCCTCCATCGGACCCGACAAGGGCCTCTACTGCCAATTCTACTTGTACGTTTCCCTCCCCTTCCCAATGCCGCCCAAACGAGGCACAGCTGACTGGACGCACTAGTGACCGTAACTGCAACGATCCGGATGGCTGGCAGCACTATGGCGATGTTTATCCTGGGCAGCCTAACCTTGCGGGGAACCATAATGATAATGTTAGTAGCTTTTGGTGCAAGAGGCAGTAGAGTGGGTTGTGTGTTTTCGAGCCGTGGGGCGTGATGTGTTGAGGTTCGAAGGGGTGTGGGGAGGGGGTTGAGTCACTTCATTAAACCTGGCTAACGTCCAAGACTCAATTCGAATCGCCATCCTTCTTGTCCTTCTCCAGGAAGTCTTTGATGCTGAACATGCCGGTTCCTCGCTCGAGTGGCTTCGCTTGGGTCGGGGCGGGTTTCCAGCCAATCATGTAAATCAGGCGGAAGGTAGCTGGTAGGCTTCCGTCTTCGTTTCCATGAAGCTCTCGGTAGATGGCCTCTGCCGCCAGCAGCACGTCACGTTGGATGGCGCCCTTTTCCCTGGATAGAACTGCGTTGGACTCGCCCATGGCTTGCAGATCCTTCATCAAGGCGAACGAGTCCGGATAGTCGACGACGATGTCGTCCACGTCGACGGTCAGAAGATTGAATCCCGCACGTTGCAGAAGGCCGCCCACATCACGAACGTCTGCCAAGGGTGATGTGTGGGTGGCGACACCTCCTCTTCTGTCCAGTTCGGCCAGCTGGATCGATGTGCGCAGTTCAAAGAGACTGTCACCGCCCATCATGACTCCGATGAAGGGAGCGTCGGGCTTCAGGACGCTGTTGGCCTGGGCCAGCACGGAAGGCAGGTCGTTGACCCAGTGCAAGCTCAAACTGCTCAGGACGGCATCGAAGGTATTCGCCTCGTAAGGGAGAAGCTCGCAACTAGACAACACCTCGCGGTGAAGTTCTACTTCGCTATTGAATGGAAGGTCCGCGTCTCGGTAGAGCAGTGTTTCGGAATCGTCGGCGGCCGTGATTTTCCCCACCCGTTTTGAGCGCGGGCCCGCACCGGGAGAGTCTTCGGAAGGCAGTGTGAGCTGGCGAGCGATGTTGCAGGCGTTTGCGCCGAGGTCGAGGACGTGTGGGAAGTGGCGGTTGATGTCCTGGACAGCTTAGCCCTGGCTCCGTTTTGGGGCTGTGAAGGCGGAGACCCTACAAGCAACCTTTCGCACAATCGCGACGCGACCTCATCCCTCAAGTAATCCACGCCCCGACTGGCATCCGCGTCCTTTGCCGCGCGCTCTTTCTGCATCCATTTGTGCTGCTGGCTGAAGATGTCGATTGCGGGAGCGCCGGGAGCTTGAACAGCGTAGCGGCGCGTTGTGCGGAGGGGGAGCCTTGGACGCGCCAGACGCGGAAGCAGGACACGGATCGAGGGCGGGTTCATCCTGCAGCACGCGTAGAAGGGAATCGAGTGTTTACATGTGCAATGGGATGGGGACCATGCAAAACGTGATGTCAAGACTTGGGTAGCCTCGGCATTTCTTTTCACCGCCAACATCGACCACCGCCACCGCTACCACCACCAGAAGCATCCCATGCCGGCGCCATGGCCCAGCCGTTCCCCTACACGTACTACGCCTGCGACTGCTACGACAACAACACGCCGCTGCCCTCCAAACGAGCGTCCCAGATGCTCGCCGAAGCCGAAGAGGACGAGCGCGACTTCGACCCCCGCAATCCACGCTCAAACTACTCGCTCTATCCGCTCGAGCACCTCCTCTACTGCGAAGACTGCCAGCAGATCCGCTGCCCGCGCTGCGTGACGGAGGAGACGCTGAACTGGCACTGTCCCAGCTGCCTGTTCGAAGTCCCCAGCTCGGTGGTCAAGAGCGACGGGAACCGGTGCACGCGGAACTGCTTCAATTGCCCGGTATGCACGAGTCCGATGACCACGAACAGCCTGGATCCGAGCGGCGAGAATGCGGCGCCGTATATCCTGGCCTGTCCGTACTGCAGGTGGAGCACCGTGGAGATCGGCATCGAGTTCGAGAAGATGAACGGGATCAGTGGGCAACTCGCCAAGGTGGCGAATGGAGGACGCCAGATACCCACCAGCAAGGAGCGCGACAAGGAGCGCGAGCGGCGCAAGGATGCCGAGGCGCGCAAACGGGATCGCAGCGTGCTCTCCCCAAGCTCGGATTCCCCTACCACGGATGCGGGAGGAGACGACCACCCGCCCAGCCGTGAAGATCTCTTCTCGAACCTGTCGGCCTTCTACAAGACGCAAATCGACGCCCACGTGCCCGCGAGCCCCTTCGCCCACACCGAAATCAACTTCTCCTCGCCTTCGGCCTACTCCCGCATCATGAACATGTACCAGTCGACCGGCAAGAGAAGCAGGCGCGCCAAACCCGCTCCCGTGCGCGAAGCCGCCTCCACGCTCGAAGGCCTATCCATCCACGACCCCTCGTCCGACGCGGCAGCAATCGAGCGCATCAAGCAACAAGGCTGGACCGCCACCCTCTCCCCCTCCCAAAAACACGCCCAAATCAACCCAAACATCCGCTTCGACACCGAGCTCCGGCCCCTCGCCACCTTGCTCTGCACCAAACGCTCGAAGCGCTGCCGCTCCTGCAGACACATACTCTCGAAACCCGAGTCGAAAATCACCTCTACACGCTACAAGATCAAACTCCTCGCCCTGAACCACATCCCCCGGCTCAGCATCCGCGCCCTACCCTCGTACTTCACCAACTCAGCCCCCCTACCCTCTCCCTCCACCCCCACCACCACCACCACCACCACCCCTTTCGCCTACAACGCCCTCAAATCCGGCATCCCGACGCACTTCCTCCTCCATCTCAGCAACCCCCTCTTCGACCCCATCCGCGTGACCCTCGCCACACCCTCCACCACCCCCGGCAAAATCACCTCGCGCGTCACTATCCTGTGCCCGCAATTCGAGGTCGGCGCCAACACGGACGTCTGGGACGATGCGCTCGCGAGCTCGCTCTCACCAATCAAACACTCGTCCATGGACATTGGGCAGATCGAGGCAGGCAAGATCTGGGACCGCGGCAGGAATTGGACGAGTGTGGCCGTGGAGGTGGTCCCGGGGTTTTTGAACGAAATCAAGGGGTTCAGCGCCGGAGGACGAGATGGAGAAGCGGACCGCGACGATGACGAAGAAGAAGATGACGACGATGATGGTGGAGGCTTGGAAGAAGACGAAGACGTCCTCGAGATACCCATCTTTGTGCGCATTGAGTTCGAGGCCGATGTCAATGCGGAGGAGAGGGGCTTGGGGGATAGTCGTGGGAGCAAAGGGGAGCGCGAGAAGAGGGAAGAGGCATTTTGGACGGTTATTGGCGTGGGGAGGATTGCGTCTCCGTGATGCTATTTTCCATGGACGTCCGGCTATATCAGGTGACACCGTTGGGAAACACGAGAAAGCGTGACATGGCGAGATGGTGAGATCTATAGAGCCGTGATGAGATTCGACGAGGGCTTCTTTTTTTTTCTTTTTTCTTTGGTTTCGTTGCTGTTAGCGTCGCGTAGATACCCCCCGCATAATGAACAAAATCCATTGCACCAGATGCGATTCAATCACCAGCACCACCCTTTTCTTTTCTTTTTTCTTTTTTGCCTTTGGGCTCCTATGAGGGTGAAGGGAGGAGTGGAAGTAATCCACCACAACGACGACACGTGCAAACGCTTCACGTCGCCATTTACGATCCAATCACATGGTTGAATGTGGTCACGATTTTTCGATATAGGGAGACGATTTCTGGTGATTTCTTCGTTTCCGAATGGATCTATTGCATGCCTTCATTCGTTCCGTCATTCATGTGCATTCATTGATATACTGTACTATAGACCAATCCAATCATTTCACCGTTCATATGCAAATCCCCCTAATCACCACCTCCAACGTCACCGTGCCGGCCCTCAGATTTGGAGGCCAGTGCGAGTTCACTCACCCTTCTCAGCTAGCTTAGCAGTCGCACGTACAGATCTTGACAACCGTCCACGGGGTGGGGAAATGCTCGCGGATCCCTGCGCGAATGAGGCCGAAGGTACGGCGTTCGAGTGCCGTATACCCCACAGACTTGGCGTGAGAGAAAAGGTCGCACAGATCGGCAGGGCTCAACATGTTGAGCGTTGCATTGCATGCCGTGTCCTTCTCATTGTCCAGCATGTACCTATACATCCATTGCACAGCATGCGTCGAGCCACCCTCAATGAACAGGGCATTGGCGTTACCCATGGTGAGCTGCTTCTTGGCGAGACCCCAGTAGTGGCAAAGGAGGTCAACGAAGGCACTCTCGACGACCACATAGGTGTTGCCTGGCTCCCCGACGAGGATGTTGATGCGCTTGCCGGTCTTCAGCTTGGCGAGTTCTGACAAGGTAAGACGGGGCTGTCGAGCACAGGTAGTCTTGTCAGCTGCAGGTGCGACATTGGCATTGCTGTCGGTCTTCGAGGCCGGATTCCGGGTATCGTGCTTTTTGGGCGGCGCGCTCTGTCCGGTGGGGTTGGCTGAAGACGACATCTTGTGGAAGTTGTCGTTGGATAGGCTGGGGAAGATGAACTAAACACAGATTGTCAGTTGGATTTCTGATTGTCAATTGGGTTTCTGATGGAGATGGAGAGCGTTGAGGAAGAGGAAGTAAGTGGTGGTCGGTTTATATAATATACCAAACGAGCAAACGGTTCGCCCCAAGGTGAAGCCGGCTCCACGAACTTTCCGAGCTGGGCAGGAGCGCCTTCACCACTGATTATCTTTTCCCACGTGCTCGCCCGTGCCTGCACCGCAACATCCCCATCCCCAGCCTCCGTCCTCGAGGCTGTTGGGTAGCAGACAGTCCACCATGCCGACATATCGCAGCATTGTCCTCAATCTGCACTCGCAATTCGATTGCCATTTCTTGCCCGAGTTCCCTCCGCGACCGCAGGACTTGTACGTTGCGCGGGGGATCACCGGCCAAGTGCCACCGCTCTTTGACGAAAAGAACTCGACATGCAGCGTGTACGTCCCCGTCTTCCCCGGCAGTCAGTTCTGGATCGGGTACGCTGTTCAGCCGCCGGTGCCTGAGGACCAACTCTTCCTGTTCAAGCTCTTCATCAACGGCGCGCACATTGTGAGCTGGTCGACCGGCAAGGACGAGGGATGGAGAGGAAAGACCATGTTTGGACTGTTTGAGAAAAAGGATGGAAACGGGCAGAAGAAGGTGGAGAAGAGGATGTTGTGCTTCACGCCACCGGATCATGAGTACGGAACGGCGTGGACGGATGTGACGGACGCTTTTGACGCGAAGGCTGTGATGGAGATTCGAGTCCATCGCGCTCACGGTAGGAAGAGAGTGGAGAGGAGATTGGCAGAGTACGAGAACACCGAGCACGGCAACAATCCGCGCGGGATCAAGTAAGACTCACCTCTTCCTCCTTGCAATGCCAGTTCTGTTGACGCATGGTCCTGAAAGCAAGCACTGACATGACAGCCTCGTGAGCGCCGGGAGAGCCAGCTCAGCACAGCCCAAGCGCTTCTACAAGTTCGCCTTGATCGATCCGACCGACCGGCCGTTCGCGACGTTCCGGTACTACTATCGCACGTGGGATCAGATACGTGAGCTCAAGCTTCTCCAAGAGGGAGAACACTCGGGGTCAGATAATGAGACGGCCATGTCGGTCATCGAGCCCGGCGAGGAAGAAGGCGCAGGTGGCGCTGTTCGATGCACCGAGGGAAGTCATCCGCAGTCTTCACCACGCGTCTACGTGCCCAAGGGAGCACCGCAGTCGGACGCATTGGAGTCGGAGGAGAGGGCAGCTCGAAAGACCGATTGCCAGGCACACGCAGCGTATGGCATAGACGAGTGGATCATGAGGACCCCCAGCCCCGTCAAGTCCATCCGCGATGGATTGACCAAGCGAAAACCGTCCCTTGCTTCGGGCTTCCTGAATGCAATCACGACTTCGCTGAAGCGTCATGGAACACCAACGCCGGGATCGGTGGAGGACGATGAGCGCCTGCTTCCATCTCGAGATGCATCATGACCGCGTTCACGACAGGGCGGGGATGGAGTGTGCATGTCTCGGTAGCACCGAAAAAGTATCTAGATGGAATGCAGAGGCGACGTCGGCTGAAACAGCTACCCCTACACGCGCCCCAGAGTGATGGCCAGACCCTGTCACCCCGCAAGTTGAAGGCCTGCGAGCTGACAGCTTCCATTGCCGGCCTCTCCATGTGAGCAATGATGATCGAGTAGATACGCCGCCTTGTCTGTATGTTTACTGTAAACCCCGTTTTGTCGCGTTTTGCATCTTGGTGTCCCAATCGCACGCTTGTCGTTGTTGTCTTGATCTGATCGAGTTTCGTCCTGTCTCGTCTCATCTCGTCTTGTCTTGTCTTGTCTGGCCCGTGACGCAATGCGTCTTCTCGGGCTCCCCGCCGTTGCGCTGCTGGCGAGCGTCTCCGTCGACGCCTCGACGCTCACTCCGCCCGTTCTTCCTTTGATCGTGAGGAATCCGTATCTCAGTACTTGGCTGCCCAATGCGAGGCAGGAACCGTGGAAGGTCTGGCCGACTTTCTGGCGAGGCACCGATGTACGTGCCCTTGACCGTCACCGCAGATGCATCCCAGGGGAGCGGTGGCTAACGATGATGATCGCTCGTAAAGTTGGGCTTCGGCGTGCTCGCACATCTTCCGGATACGAAGGAAGTCTTTCCGTTGTTGGGACGACCGCACGATTCGTTGGATAGGCGCGACAGGGAGCAAGTCCCTCCTCCCTCCTTCACCTATTCGGCTTGTTCTGACACCACATGCCCCAGATTCCATCTCAGAGAGCCCGAATACCACGGCGCGCAATACGACGCGTCGACAACGAACCTCACGTACACGCTTCCCGCCCCGCCTGGCTCGAAAGCTGCCGACCTCGAAGTCACACTCTCGTTCCTCTCGCCCATTACGCCGCAATCGACCGCTCGACAATCGATCCCCGCAGCCTATCTCGCAATCTACGTCCAAGGCAACTTCAACGTCGACATCTACGTGGATGTCAATGGGAAATGGGTCAGTGGGAACGGCGACAATGTCGTGGAATGGGAGCTTGGGCAGCAAGAGCCGAGGGATCCCGTCCCAGGACTCAAGACGTGGAAGGTGAAGAGGCAGGTGGAGCAGCTCTTCACCGAGGACACGGATCAGGGGGAATGGGGCCAGCTACTGTTCACCGGTCCGGACGAGGCGAGGCATGAGTCTGGAAACTCGGAAGATTTGCGACGACGCTTCGCTCGCACAGGAACACTGCAGAATCAGAACGATGGCGAGTTCCGTGGGATGTTCGACAAGGAGCCTGTTTTTGCCTTCTCCAAGTCGTTTGACTTGGCAGACTCGACGTCGGCGAACAGCACCAGTGTGCTGTTCACCATCGCCCATGTGCAGGAGCCGATTGTGCAATATGCATCCGAGCGAGGTCTCACACACATGCGGCCTCTGTGGGAGTTCTTCTACGGTGGAACCGACGGCCTCGTGCTCTTCCACTACGGCGACTTTGCAAATGCAAATGCCCTGGCCAGCAACTACTCTGAGCAACTGCGTATCGACGCCTACCAGTCTGGTTCCGACAACTACGTCGATATTGTGGCCCTGTCGGCTCGTCAGACGTTGGGCGCCACGACCTTCTCAGGCACGCCGGAGAACCCATTGCTGTTTCTCAAGGAGATCTCTTCCAACGGAAACACTCAGACGGTTGATGTTATCTTTCCAGCTTTCCCCTTCTTCCTCTACACCAATCCGAAGTGGGGCGCGTACTTGTTGGAGCCGCTGCTTGAGCACCAACGCGCCAAGCTGTATCCGAACAAATACTCGATGCATGATCTGGGTGCCAGGTTCCCGAATTTCACCGGTCACTGGGATGGTCGGGACGAGTACATGCCCGTCGAGGAATGCGGAGACATGCTCATCATGGCTCTGGCGCTGATCAATTCTTTCACGTACGGCTCCGACGAGCAGGCTCAGTCGATATGGTCGACCGTTGGAGCGAAGCCCATCTCTGCAGGTGGCTCTGCGAATGAGAGTGTCTTTGCACTTACCAACGTTGGCACCGTGGATGGCGTCTCGCATGTTGACGAATCTTGGGTTGGCGGTACCCAGGGCGTAGAACAGGCAAAAGAGTGGGCGGGCAGATCCTGGATCCTCTGGGATCAATGGACCAAGTATCTGGAAGAATTCTCGCTCTACCCGCACAACCAACTCTCGACGGACGACTTCGCGGGCTGGCTACCACTGCAAACGAACCTCGCGCTCAAAGGCATCGTAGGCCTCAAAGCCTTTGGCGAAATCGCAGAACTCCTCGATCGACCCGATGAAGCGAGCAAGTACCGCAACATCTCCGAAGAGTACATCAAGCAATGGGAGATTGAGGGCACGTCGCCTGATAAGTCGCATGCCAAGTTGGCCTATTTTTGGCCTGGCAGTTGGACGACGCTGTATTCGCTCTATGCCGATGCGCTGTTGTGCTTCCATCCTACGCTCACAAATCAGACGTCCGAGTCGAGTGCGGTGGAGGATGGGTTCATGAGTGGGGATTCGAAAGATCAGAAACATCTCGAGGACCGCACACGCACCACCAGCGACTTCATCCCCAATCACATCTACACACGACAATCAGACTGGTACATCCCATCTCAATCCCCCCCCCAGTCCCTTCCTCGCCACCCCTCCCTCCCCCGCTAATGCCACGCAGGTACTTCTCCGTCCTCCAGAAATACGGCCTCCCCCTCGACTCCCGCCACCTCTACACGAAATCCGACTGGCAATTCGAGGCCGCCGCCGTCGCGTCGCCCAAGACGCGCAAGGAAATCCTCGACCGTGTCGCCAAATGGGTCAGCGAGACGTCGACGGATCTGCCTTTCACCGATCTTTTCGACACCGAGGGGGACGGCGGCTTCGGCGCGGGGAATCGCTTCACCACACGTCCGGTTGTGGGTGGGCATTTTGCGTTTTTGGCGCTCGAGAGGGCGTGTGGTGGGGGGTTGGGTAGGGCGCGGGCGCGGGCGCAAGCGAGGGGAGGTGAGGAGGAAGAAGAGAGGGGGGAGGTTGATGAACTTTGAGGAGGGGGGGGAATGGTAGGTGGTGGATGAAAGTCTATAGCATCTCCTCCACCTGCCTATTCTACATGTCGGAAATCGTACTCCTCGTCCACTCCATCCATGTTCGTATCGAGTCAAACAAAATTGCCTAAAGAAAAAAAAAGGGGGGGGGGAGGTTTCTTTTTGAGACCAAAAAGAGAAATTTTCACCTGTTGTGGAGAACTCATGTCTCCGCTCCCAGAATCGAACTAGGGACCTTTCGGTAACAATAGATATTACAGCCGAACGTGATAAACCAACTACACCAAGCGGAGGTGAATGATGGCAGTTTTTGTTCCAAGGATACTTATATTGGCTGGTGGATTTTTGTCGTCTGGTGGGTTCTGGTGGGCTGGGAGTGGGATCATCGATGGGTCTGCGGTGAGTGTGATTTTTGAACTGGGGCTGGCGTGGCGTGGCGTGGCGGGGTTGGGCTGGGTGGAGTGGAGTGGAGTTCGGCTAGTTGGTTGGTTGGTTGGTTGGTTGGTTGGTTCCGTTGCAGGTCAGATGGATGAATGTCGGAAGATGGATAGACGGACAGGGGTGGCATATATGCATGCAAGTATCTAGAATCCAAAAAAAAAAAGAAGAAGAACCGATTAGATAGTAGATACATCCCCATCCCACCCACCCGAGGCGAAAATACGGTTGTCAGTTTAGTTGGCGCCTATCATGGCAGGCAGGAAGTGTGAAAAAGCCAACAAGCAGGTAGGAAAGCAGAAGCCAGGTTTAGTCTGGTTAGGTAGATCTATTGGAGATGAGCGCTGCATTGTCAAACATGGCTGAGTTGTTCGCTGTCTTGTACACTCTGGGACGACCGTTGAGTTCGTGATGTTGGCAAAGGGACAATGATTGGTCCGTCTGCTTGCTTGCTTGCTTGCTTGCTTATTGGCAACGATGAATCCGTTCGTGTCAACTCCCGTTCTTTCGCTGATGGATGAACGACGCTATAGTGTAGGAAGGCCTTGGTATTGCATAGATGGATAGATAGCTGAAACGGGAATACAACATGCCGTGTAGTGAACAAAACGAAACAAGACATGAGGATGCAAAGCGAGATGGAGACATATACATAGGAACATGCGCACACAATCCCATTTTCCCCAGCTCCAGACTATGCTTACACGTGCATGCTCGACGTTCCGTCTTGCGCGCCTGATGCAGATATCGTACACCTCTCTCTCTCTCTTCGCCGCTCTTTACATATACAAGTCTCCACACCACCGCGAACAACAACGACAACAACCTACGCGTCCCGTCCCCAAAGCTCCTTCCTCCTCCCCCTCATAAGCCTCGCCTCCCTCCTCCTAGCCCCCCACCTCGCCCTGGCATCCTCCCGCTCGCCCTCCACCCTCGCCGCCTTCTCCGCATTCTTGGCCACCATACCCACAAAAAACTGGCTGCAGCCGAACTTCTCCGCCAGCCGGGCCCTTGTCCAGAGATCGGGGTCCGCCTTCCTGAGTTGCCTGATCTCGCTGACGTCGGCTTCGCACAGGTTGTATTGCTTTTCGTAGGGGGTGCGGACGGGCGGGGGCAGCGTGGCCGAGGGCCGCGGAGGCAGGTGTGCGGCCGTGGTGTGCGAGGGCGAGGTGAAGGTGTAGAGCGGGGTGCCGGGCTGCGCGATGGAGGGCGTCGAGGTGCGGTGGGCGGCTTGCGTGGAGGCGGTTTGGAAGGAGGTGTAGAGTTGTTTTCTCTTGTCGTCTTTGGGGAGGAATTTCAGCGGCGTGTGGTAGACGCTCGGGGCGGACGATGGCGGGTTGAAGATCAGGGTCGGTTGGGGTTTGGAGGGTTTGAAGGATGGGGCGCCAGGGAGGGTGAGCAGCTTTCTATGCCGTCGCGTGGTCGATTCGTGCCGGGTTTGGACGCGTGGGAGGAGGTGGGGTGGCCGGGTGGGGACGCATATTCGGGTCAGCGGTTTACATGTCGACATTGTGAGGAGGGTTGGAGATGCGTGATGGAATGGTGCTCCGTCCTCGGAGGTGTTCGCGGGAAGGGGGACGAACGATAAGTTTTGTCGGCAGGGGTTTTTCCGGCCGAGACACTGTGATTGGTCAATGCATCACCACCACCGCATCCATCGAATAGTCGGTCGTCTTCATGGACAACAAAAGCCGTTGAGGTATTGTTTGCTTTGTGTGTCTTGGTGTTATATAGTAGTGTTGTGTACAGCGAGAGAAGATGCCACCCAACGTGCATCGCCATCCGTCTCCACCGTCATCTGCATTTAGTCGCGCTTCAACTCTCCGGCAACGTAATGCAAATACGCGCCCAACAACTTGGTCCCCTCGATATAATTCCTCTTGTCCAGCTTCTCGTTGATGGAATGCGCGCCATCCGTCGAACTACCCATCGGCAGAAGCAACACATTCTTGCCCAGCTCAGCCTGGAACGTCAACGTGACTGGGATGCTTCCACCCTCTCGTGTCATGTCCGGCTTCACATTGAATACGCGCTCGACCGCCTTCGCCGCAGCCGTGTAGTTGGGGTGGTTCGGGTCCTCGACCCACCACTTGCCTGCGTGCACGGTGTTGAACCTCAACCTGTTCTTGGACTTGAGCTTTGCAAATTCGGCGTTGACGTGCTTCTCGACGAGGGCGTTGACATCGTCAATTTCCATGTTGGGAACGGTGCGGACGGAGAATTTGCCGATGACCTTGGCGGGAATGACGGTCTTTGCGCCAGGCGTGTAGAAGGCGCCTTCGATACCATGAAGAGAGAGTGACGGGTAGCGCATCTTGTGCTTGAGAGAGTCTTCCTTGTTGTCGTAGATGGACGTCTCGCTGCCCAGACCCTCGTGCAGGTCGTTCATGGTGAAGGCAATGGGAGGGTACAGCGCGGCCTCCTCCTCGGTCAGGGGAGCCACGAGGTCGTCGAGGCCCTTGATCAGGATCTTGCCATCGGGGTCCACCAAAGAGTTCATGATGCGAACCAGGTCGGTCATGGGCTCGTGGGTCATGCCGCCGTATACACCAGAGTGCAGATCCGCGCCGGGCCCGGACACCTCGACGGAGTAGTAGTTGCAGCCACGGACACCATAGGTCAAGCAAGGCTTCTCCGTGCCCAACCAGTAGTTGTCCGATATGCAAACCGCATCCACATCCTTGAAGAACCTCTTCGCCTCGGCACGGATCGTATCATCGAGTCCCTCGGAGCCGTTCTCCTCCATGCCCTCAAAGCACATGACCAGGTTGACGGGAAGCTCGATGCCAGCCTTCTGATGCGCCTCGATGGCATTCAGCCACCCCAGAACCGGGCCCTTGTCATCCGTGCTGCCACGTCCGTACATGCGGTCCTTGTCGTCGATGCTGAGAGTGAACGGGTCGGTGTTCCAGCCGTCAGACTTCTGGGCGGGCTGGACATCGTAGTGGCCGTAGATGAGAACGTTGAGCTTCTTCGGGTCGTCGCCGTAGCGGCCTAGCAGGACAGGAGGCAGATCGAGGTGCTCGTGTTGAGGTTGCTTCCCGAGTTCGCGAAGCTCGACAGTGCCGCCGAGAGCTTTGATCTGGTCGGCGAGCCAGTGGCCCATCTGTTTTTCACCATGTCAGCCTCGGTCCATCCTGGATGAACGAATGAATGAACGAATGAATGGAGTGGAGTGGGGTGGAGTGGGGTGGAGTGACCTTGATGACATCCTGCCTCCTGTCATCCTCGGAACTGATGCTGGGAATCGCGACCGCCTCCCTCAGCCTCTCGATGAACGTGTCCTTGAGCGTGTCCACCTGCTTGAAGAAGGGGTCGAGGTGCGGCATCCTGTCGTAGGGCTTGTGTTGGTAAGGCCAGGGTCGGGTTTGCGGGGTGCACGTGTCGGTGGGCGTGGGAGCAGAAGCCAATGTCCGTCGAGCTGTACGTGGTAGGAACGCGGGTGGTGTCGTCGAGCGGTGGAAGGGGCGACGAGGGCAGAGCACAATCCTGCTTCGTGCTGGCGCGGTTATCGCCGGTGTGCCGCGAGAGAAAATACGATTGGCGGCGGTAAATAAGGAAGGTGCCTCCTGTGCCGCCCGTGGAAGGAGGGGCAGGAGGGGCAGGAGGGGCAGGCGGGGCATTTTCACTCGTGCCATGTAATCACGCGTGAGAAGGCGAACGCAGGTTGCAGAGAAACGTCACACGGCTGATCCATGGCCCAAGCTCCGCTCGTGCTGGAAATCATCGGCACAGGGAAATCGTGGTGAATGGGTCCGATTGCTGCACATTACCAGAGTATACACAAAATCCTTCCAAGGAGCAATGCAAAAGGAAAGGCAGGCTAGTAATACATGGGAATGGGTACGATGCCGCAGTTGCTCAAAGCTCGATTAAGATAAAAGACATTATGCCGTGTGGAATTATGCAGGTACGTACAAAGGAGATGCAAAAAGCCCTACCACCATCACAAAGCATCGAGCGGATTCCGTACCTGCCGAGGGCTCAGGATATCCTCCTTGAGCGGCGATCCCTCTTCCCGATCGCCTCCAAAATCCGGTACCTTGAACAATGGCTTCGAGGTTGCCGTCTTACCGCCCAGTTGCTCGAGCTTCGCTGGTGATGCCTTCGTTTTCTCTTCGGGAGCGGCCACAGAGTGCTCTGGCAGGGACCTGAGAGGAGGCTTCGGATGGTTCGGAGATTTGAGGTGTTCGAATTCAATGAGCGAGGAGCGTCGCAGCTGGTCGAGCCTCTCTTCAGGATTCTTAACGCGCAGCCAAAGTCAGCGTTTTGTCTTGAAGGGGTCATCGATAGATAGCAACATGCAAGATGCACGACTACGCTGCAATTGCAGTGACGCTGGATGATGCAGATGCAGATGCAGGTGTGGCTGATGTCGATGCAGAATTTTGTGTCGATAGGGATAAGAGAAGTGCAGGATTGGTCAGAGAGGCAAGGGGTGCCCCTCGAGGACTAACGCCGCTGTGGGGCTGGGATGTTGTGAGGGTAGACGACGTGGGCGTCTGTGTTTTCTTGGCCCGCTGCTCTTGAGGTTTTGGTTTCGGCATTGTCAGAGCTTTCGGATGCCCGGTAGCATCTTGCTCCGGGGCAGACTGGACAGGTGGCGCAACGACAGGAGGGTGGGCAGGCGGCGCAATGCTGGGAGGATGGGCACTATCAATAGAAGAGGCCGGCACAGAACGCCGACGGTGAAAAGCGGACGCGCTGACAGATGAAAAGCCGCAAGATGGACATACCCATTCAGCCTGAGATGGAACACCTTCGGCCTGAGGTAGATCCCCTTGCCCGTCCCTGTCTTCACCCCAAAACGTCGGCCTTCGAATTGGCGCCGGAGTCACGGGAAGGCTCGGTCGTTCCACCGCAGACGGAAAGTCGGTAAGGATGAGGCTTTCGCGACGAACCCTGCGATCGGTGGTGGGGGGTGCGATTTCTTCGGTGCTCGTCGACGGTTGCAAGATTTGCGTCTTACCGCGCCGTGTCTGATTCTCAACAATCGCGCGCACATACGTGTCAATCCCAGGCACACTATCCCAAGCATTAGTACTACTCTGCTGGAAAGCCTGCCATGCTTCATCAGGAGTTTTCGGCGAAGACACGCTGTTCGGAGTGCTCGGTCCAGATGCTGGTGGTGGTGGTGCTGCTGCTGCTTCAGCCGGCTGGTCATAATGCACGGTCGAAAAGGTGTGCGTCGGCGACGCTTCGGGCTCGGGTTCGGGCTCAGGCGACAGGTCCTCCGCAAACACGCGCGTAGGCTTCGGTCGGTCGGTTTGCTGCTCCCAAGGGAATATGGGCTTGGGTCTCTCCGATGGTTTGGGCTTCTCTTCGGGCACCTGGTACCACATATCTTTTGGAGCTTCGGGATAGGACTTGGGCGCGGTGAAAAGCTGGTGACTCTCGCTGAAGAGGTAGGTTTCGGTAGGAAAGTTGGCAGCCTCTGGCTTTGCATTTGTTGGCGGTTCGAACCTATCCATGTGAGCCAATGCTGTGTACCTGCCGTGCATGGAACGTACCTGGTCGCGTCCCATTCCATTTGTGGAGCAGAGAATTGCCGTCGCTCGACGGCAGGCGTAGGCTCTAACACACCTCGGTCAACATCCTCTGCCAGTTCACCGGGTTCGGTCAGGGGAGCTTCTGCGGAGGTGGCTGGGGCTTCAGGTTCAACCACCCTGTCGGACACAGTGACGTGCTGGGCAGATGCGGTGCCAACATCGGCACTCGTCGTCTCACCATGCCCATGTTGCCGGACGACGGTCGTGGAGCGATGTTCAGACTCTGTCGTCGGCCGAGGTGCGGGTGGAGCGGAAGCCTGCTTGAGATGTTTGTCGTGCACCGCCCACCACCGGGCCAGAAGCTCGTTGTACACCCCAAAGCCGCCAGGCCCATCGCGACCGGTTTTCCACGGCTTGTCCTTGCCGATGAAATGCACAGCGCTGATGTCTCGCTTGTGGTATCGGTACGCGGGCTCCCACTGATATTGCGCGTTCGGCGTGCAATTGTAGCTGAACTTCAGACGGTGCCAGTCCTTGTGTTCGTAGTATTGGTTGAGCAGACCTTGGTCAGCGCCGTCAAAGCTGTCGCCCGCTGCCGCCATGGTGTGCAGTGCCCAGTAATCGCCCATGTTGGGAGACAGGACCATGACGCCACTGTTGAATGCATCCGGCCAGCCAATATCCGGCGCGGCAGCAAACGGCGCGTCGATGTCAAACAGCTCGTCCAGATTTCGCAGAGCCACGACATCGGCATCGAGGTATACGATCTTCCGGAACTGCGTCTGTCGCCAGAGGGCAATCTTGGTGAAGGCATAGAGCAAGTCCGGGCGACCCATGAGGAAAAGGTTCACGGGATTGCGGTTTCGGATGCGCCCGACAGGGACGACGTAGTCGTACAGCGACGTGAGCTCGGCCATGGTGTCTGCAGACAGCGTGTCGAGCGTCACGACGGCTGCGAGCTTCTTCTTGGTGCCGGCATCGCGCAGCGAATGAGCGAGGACCGTGGCTCCTGAACACGGCGTCAGCTATGCTCCCAGAGCCTCTCGAGTTTGTATCGTCCGCATCTTCTCCATCGGCGCGCGACGGCGGGGACGCACCAGGGAGATAGGAGTCGCTCATGAGGAGCTGCAGGGCAGTTAGCTCGCGTGCTCGTGCAGCCTCCGCATTCCACCACAGCATGGAGGAATTGAGGACCGACTTACCGTGCAGTACACATCCTCGAGCGGCCTCGCCATGCTGACGACGGCTGGAGGCAAAGGGAAGAAAAGGGAGGCGCTCCCAGCGCTTCTTCGGTCGAGAGCAACGGCAGACAATTGACGGCCAAACCGACCTATGTATATGCTACGTAGTAAGTCTGCCAGGTGATTCGAGCTGCCGGGAGCTTCCCCGCAGTCTAAACGACGTATGATGTGGAGGCCGTGACGATCGCCGAACCGAACTCCAGCGGCTGGGCGGTGATTGATTGCTAAATTCTGCAGAGGCCCGGCACGCTCTAAGACGAAAGCATCTTCGAACGTTCAGGCTGCTGCGCGACGGAGAGGGATCGGACGAGCCAACCATGAAACGGCGACTGTCATCCCGAGCCGTGCACCGCGCACTGTGTACCGTGTACGTAAACTCTGCGCGAGAGAGAGGCGGAAGGAGCTTGGGGAACCTGAACAGTGATTTTAGTGCCTCGCCCGTTGCGGGGAAGTCCCTCGGTCTCCACAGATTAATTTCCCTGCCATGCACTCCTTTTGTTTACCTTCTCGTGCAAACCCGGACCGCGTCGAAGAGTTGGCTCTCGACGTCACCCGCAGCAGAGGGAGCCTCTCGCAGCACCGCATGTACTTACTCCGTTCTGGTTCGCATGATGGCATGCCGTGCTGGATGGGACGGGAGACAAAGTAGCACGTGCGGGCGTTTTCACCCACCTCCGCAAAACAACGTCAATGATTGGTGCTCCCTGCTGCACAGATAAGCGAGAGGCTAAGCCCAACCCTGAAGATCTATGACAGCATTGCATTCCGCTATAGCGAGCTCTCCACCTACTCTTCGTATTTCTTATTCTTAATCATGTTCTTGTTCTTTACCCCAAAGGTTGTTCACGTCTGCAATGCCAACACCTCGAGTTATCTACTGGTTCAGAACCGACCTCAGACTTCACGATTCTCCTGCTCTCAAAGCCGCACTCGACCTCTCCCCTTCATGCCTCTACCCCGTTTGGACATGGGACCCTCACTATGTCTACCGGGCCCGCGTGGGCCCCAACCGATGGCAATTCCTTCTCGACTGCCAGTCTGACCTCTCCGCCTCCATCACCAAGCTCAACCCCAGATCAAAGCTCCTCCTCATCCGCGAAGCCCCTCAAACCCTATTTCCAAAGCTCTTCAACGAGTGGAAGATTACCCACCTGGTCTTCGAAAAAGACACAGACGCGTACGCGCGTAAACGAGATGAAGCAGTCATGCAAGCCGCAAAGGACGCAGGTGTACAAGTCATAGTAAAGACCGGACGAACCCTATACGACCCCGACGAACTGGTCAAGCAGAACAGAGGCAAGCCGACTATGAGCATCGGACAGGTCCAAGCAGCTGGCGCAAGGATAGGGAACATCCACCGACCCATCCCGGCGCCGGAGAGCCTTCCCGACCCCGGAGACACCTCCCTCACATTCGACGCCGACGTCCCCCCTATCGACCCAGACATCAACGCCCCCCAACGCAACCGCCCCGACAAGTCCTATCACGCCCTCGCCGGGCCGAAAGGCGACTTCGCTGTGCCAACCATGGCCGAACTTGGACTCAAGGAGGCAACAACGCCTCATCGTGGCGGTGAAACCATTGCTCTCAAGATGCTCCGTGAGATAGTAGCAAACGAAGACTACACAGCAACCTTTGAGAAGCCGAAAACGGCTCCTACAGCCTTCGAACCTCAAGCAACCACGCTGCTCTCCCCCCACTTGCACTTTGGCAGCTTGAGCGTTCGAGAGTTCTACTGGCGTGTGCAGGATGTGGTGGATAAATACAAAGGAAAGGCATCGCAGCCACCCACCAGTCTGACTGGACAGCTGTTGTTCAGAGACATGTACTTTGGCGCTCAAGCTTCCCTGGGCTACGCCTTCGGTCAAACCTACAACAACCCCCAATGCCGCTTCATCCCCTGGCACCTGCCTTCCACCATCGACGAAGAATCCGGCCTCATCACAGGACAATACCGAGTCGACTCCGCCGAAGCCGAGAACTATTTCCGGCGCTGGAAATCCGGCACCACAGGCTACCCCTGGATCGACGCGTTGATGCGCCAACTCAAGCAGGAAGGCTGGATCCACCATCTCGGTCGGCACGCGGTGGCCTGCTTCCTTACCCGGGGTGGATGCTACATCGACTGGGAGCGCGGCGCCGACGTCTTTGAAGAATGGCTCATCGACCACGAGGCAGCGTGCAACATTGGGAACTGGCAGTGGTTGAGTTGCACGGCCTTCTTTTCGCAGTTTCACAGATGCTACAGTCCCATCGCCTTTCCGCAGAAGTGGGACAAGGAGGGCGCCTTTGTGCGAAGATACTGTCCCGAGCTCAGACACTTCGACGGGAAATGCATCTACGAGCCGTGGAAAGCGTCCATACCGGACCAGAAGAAATGGGCATGTTTGGTCAGGGGAGATGGCAGCGAGACGGTGGCTGGCGAGTTGAACGTCTATCCCAAACCCATGTTTGACTTTCCCACGCAGAGGGAAAAATGCATGCGGGGAATGAAGAATGCGTACCACGTTGGACTCTATGGTGATGATGCCAAGGTGCTCGATGGGAGTTGGAGGTCCTTATTCGACGATGCTGCCGAGGGGCCCACGGATGGGGAAGGGGGGTTGCCGGGCGCGCAGGTGGAGCATGAAGACGCCGATAACGCGGAGGGGGTAGATGGGAAGGGGGAGGGGAAGAATCTGAGGCAGAAGAGGCAGGGCAGTCAGAGTACGTTGGATAACATGGTGACGAGAAAGAAGAAGAAGAAGTAGAAGAAAGAAGAATTGTAAAAAAAGAAAACAGCAAGACCCTACACAGCCCTTTGGATAAGATGATGACGAGAAAGAAGAAGAAGAGTTGTAAAAAAACAGCAAGACCCTACACAGCCCTAACCCTCAAAACCCCACCCCATCTCTCCACCCCATGCACCCCCCCAATCACCCTCTCCACATCCCGCATCCCCGCCACATCCACAAAAGCAAACCACTGATTCCCCTTCTCAAACCTCACCTCACCCGGTCGCTTGACTTTACTCACCTTCTCCACCCCCGCCCCCACCTCCTCGCACAACTTGCGAATCTCCAGGTCCGACGAGTGCTGGTCCAGCGGCCGGGGGAGCCCATCGATGCGGACGCGGTAGCACGATGCAGGTGGTGCACGATCCGGGTTTGCATGTCCGGTGGAGGGAGGAGCAGGGGCAGGAGCAGCTGATGATGATGACGACGAAGATGAAGAAGATGATGAAGCGGGATTAGATGATTTCCAGCGCGTAGCTTGGAGAGAGGGGGAATACGGTTGATAAGCGTTCGAGGTTGGAAAGGGGGAGCGTTTCTGCACGCAGGGTTTCACTTTCAGTGGACGGCCGTGGAACGGGTACCCGGCGAGGATTTGCATAGCCGTGGATGCGGCGGTAGGGGAGCCAAGGTTGACGAAGCAGTACGAGGGGTTGCGGTGGGTGAAGGGGTCGATTGACATGTCCATGTTCACACTGTGGCATGCGTGAGCGATGTTGTCCTGTTTAGTTTTTTCTTCTTCTTCTTTTTGCGCTTTGGAATCCCATCGTACCGGCTCTTGTCACCTGGGGAGAGAAGAGAAGAGAAGAGAAGAGAACTGGGGATGATTAATGACGGGAGATGATGGGATTTCTTACATGGCGATCCCCACCTCCTCAAAGACGCGCTCGACATCCTGTCTCCGCGCCGAGTACGGCATGTTCCCTACATAGATCCTCGACCCGGCGTCTCCTCCTTCCGCTTCCCCCTCACCGACGACCCGTCGCTCGGCAGCATCGCGACCCCTCTCCTTCCTCCGCCTCCGCATCTCATGATCACGGCTCATCTTCTCGCGCAGAAACGAGCAGCTCCTCGGTTCCTCGGGCTCCACCTGCGTTGCGTTTCCGCTGCGCCAGTTCGGCGAGCAGAGCGCGCGATTGGACTGCATGGTTGGATCGAGCGAGCGAGGCAACGAATTCCAAAAGAACGAGAGAGAAAAGACAAAGTAGAGCAGCAGCGTAGAATAGAATCGAATGGCGAAGGAGTGTTTGCTTGCTCTCTTCCCTACTCTTGAAAGCGGATTTCCGATGCGGTTTGCAGTGTTGGGGAGGGGGGATCGGGTTGATGTTTCAAGTGAAGAGAGAAATCGCGAGGAAACGCTTTGTTTTGCTCAAACGTGCCAACGGGAAGAGGTACAATACAATACAACACAGCTGGCAATCAAACCACCCGCAAACGACATGTTTCATTCCATCACCAAGCATGCACTTTGGACGATCACGGTTCGGACACTTGCGCTCTCGGAAAAAAAAGAAATGAAAAAAAAAAAAGATTATCGGCATGCATGATGACATTGAAAGGGGTATCGAAATCGGTATACGGTGTTGGTAGCAGATAGCATACAATACAATGCATTTCCTTTCCTCATACAGGCTCCCCTCTCCGCAACCGCAACCCCAGCCCCCTAATCTCCAGCAACCGCCTAACCTGCGCCTCCCTCCCCACCCTCACATCCTGCAAGCCCTCCCAGCTCCCCAACTCCCAATACCACGACCCACGATTCTCCCTCGCAGCCTCTCGATTCCTCACCCCATTCCCCCGAACCCGACCCTCATATCTCGTCGGAGAGAGCACATAATTCTCCCCCCTAGCCTCCTCGGTGTCGAGGACGAACTGATCTGTCGGTCGTCGAGTCAGCGACGTATCGTCACAATTATTATTATTATCATCGTGTGCAGATAGCAACAACCACAACCAGAAGAGAAGAAAAGAAACGAACCCCAAGAAATACCCAGGACGTCAAGATCTCTCCTCACATGCCTTCTGGCTACGAGTCTGTCGTTTCGGATCCATGGCTCCTCCTCCTCCTTCTCCTTCTCCTCTTCTTCCACATCAACATCCAACCCCCCCGAATCCAACCGCTGCGTCACCGCCCTCGAAACGAGGAATCTGTACCGCGCACCACGTCGCAGCTCATCCCCATCATCCGTCTCCACATCCATACCTCGTACAGCCAGGATATTCAGCGTCGCCGCCGCCGCTATAGAGTACGCGGTAAATGCACCGTGGATCGCGACACTGCGATGCTGCGATGAAAGGTTCGTGCACTGTATATACGCACGTGCAAGCGACGGAGCAAGTTGGTTGGGGTGCGGTGCCCGGGGGGATATACGCATATCCGATCCGTGTTTGCGACCATCCACTCGATCTATTGAATGCGGAGGGGCCCACACTTCAAAGGGAAAAAAAAAAGAAGCAAGGTGAACGAGGGGCGATAGTAAACGAATCGATTGAACTTTTTTACCATTAGGGAAAAGGATAACACTCTGCATCTCCCGAACCAAGGACCCCTACCCCATCTTCGCTCCCCACGCGCGGGGAAGCGGGAAGCAGAAGCAGAAGCCATCCGTTCGCTCTCCTTGGTTGCTCACCTCTTCGGTGACATGCAAACACATCTCCCCTCCCCTCTCTTCACATTCCCATCCGCCACATTTCGACATGACAAACATAAAAAGGGGTAGACGTATGCACAAACCCTGTCCGAAGACGCAGGGCGAGCATCTCCAATATATACACCGGGAGAAGAGGAAAAAAGATATACCGGCCCATCGTAAGAACCGGGACGAAGAGAAGAAAAGGGGTATGAGACGCGCAAACAACATTCTCTCGCGCCGTGGAAAAAGAAGTAGAAAACACAGATAGAAAGGCCGAGGAAAGACCACAGGATTAGTAGACCAGACAAGACATTAGTTGCGGCTGCTGTGGAGGCAAGCCGATAGTAAGGAGTGTGCATGCGGATGAGTTGCCGAGTCTCGAAAGACGATGGGTATCTGCAAAAGATGCGACATGCAGGACGCTGGGCAACGTATGGCACGACTCCGAAAAAGGGGGTATACAAGAGAGGAGCCGCTCGTCAACAAATGATGAAACAGAGAGAGAAAGTATGGCAGGTCTCTTATGCGGGTACGCATGCGTGCAATGATGGTCGTGGGGGTAAACTATGATGCGCAAAGGACAGTGCAGAAGTACGGTAGGAGTGGATGGTTTTCGTCAAACATTTTCCGTGAACCGCGAACTTCGAGATCCGTCGCGCGACGGGGGGCTTCTTCCCAGGGTACTTCTTGTCGAACGATGATCCGGGTTTGGCGTGAGTGGAGGACTCAGCGTTGCGGTATCGGCGAAGGGATCAGGGTGGTAGAGGACAGGTGTACGGGCCGGACTGGGCATGACGCGCTCCTTGGTTCCCATGACCCCCACATTTGCGGGTTCGTCCGTCTCTTTAGCAAAAGCGAAGTCTTTGGGAGCGACACCGGGTCCGCCGTAGATTCCCTTGTCGTCCTTGTAGAACGACGAGCCTGACAAGGTGCCTTCTCCCCTGGCAAACTGCTCGGACGTCAAGCCTTCGCTGAAGGCCGATGGCAGTTTGCGGCCTGATATTCGCTGGAAACCTCGTTCGCCCGTGCTGGTGGTTTCCACCGTCGACCTTGATGCTCCGGAGAAGCGGTTGAGGAAAGAGGGAGTGATGTAGCTAGCCCGTGCTGGAGGCTGGGTCATGGGCTGGTGGTCGGCATGGGCGTCTCCAGTGCTCTGAATAGCGGCAACTTGCTGTTTCTTCTTGTGTCGTCTAAGGAGAAACAAGAACAAGGCGAGAAGCAGAGCGGCCCCAGCAAGGCTGGCGACGACGGTGCCAACCACTGCGGGGGTGGCAAGAGTGCTGGCCTTCTCCGACGTTGCATCCGAGGCTCCAGCTGTGGGGGCTGCGGTCTGGGACACGGTGTTGGTTGGGTTGATGGCGCCGCCGAAGCCGCCTCCAGAAGAGGAGGCAGCGGCAGTCGAGGTAGTTGAGACGGTCCATGAGACGGTCGATGAGGTTGACGTTTGTGAAGATGAGTCAGACTCGGTCGAAAATTGCAATGATTGCGATGACTGCGATGACTGCGATGATTGTGGCGATTGCGGTGATTGCGGTGATTGCGGTGATTGCGATGATTGTGACGATTGTGACGATTGTGACGATTGTGAGGATTGTGACAAAGACTCGGATGAGGTACTCAGCAAAGCAAGACTGGCAGTAGAGATCACAGCTGGCATATATATCAGCAGCCACTCGGAATAGAACATTGGTCGGGTACTTACAAGGTGAGGCAGATGTCGAGTTAAATCCCGTCGTCGGGAAAGGTGTCGTGAGGGCAGCCGAAGATGGTGAGGGGGTAATCGAGATCTGTGAGCTGGAGCCAGAGGTTGATGAAGCAGCCGATGTGAACGGGTAGGCGGGTACGGTCAAGTCACTGGGAAATGCAGGTACGGAGGGCACCGTGGGGACAACATTCGAGGACACCACGGGGACAGCATTCGAGGCCACCGATGTTATGGCGGGAACAACAGGCGTCGGCGTCTCCATCTCTTGAGCAGCGGCGGCTTTGACGCTATTCACGTCGGGCGTCACCGTCTGTTGAGCGATGATATTGCCACTGGTGTCGAGCGAGTTGATGACTTCCACACTCACGGTCAGGATGCTGGACGCCTGCCGGCGATGGAACAAGGCATGCGGCTGACCCATGGCTGCGGGCTCTGCTTGGCCACGATCCTCCTGTTCCCGGGGTTTCTTCTGCTGGGCAATCTCCTTTATCGGGGCGGTACCTTCTGTGGACCAGCGTTGGTAGCGTTTGTCGATTCGTAGTATTCGGGACGGTAACGTCGTCGTCGTTGTTATTGTTATTGTTGTTTTTGTTTTTGTATGCATATGGTGCCGGATCGCGATACGCTACTTGCGCGCAGAGAATGCTTCCAGAGTGGTGGTGGTGATGGTGGTGGTGGTGGTGGCGAATCCGACGGCGTCGCAATGCATGTAGGGAGCGTGGGGTGAATGGGAATGGGAATGAGCGGACGTCGAGGTCCAGTCTATGGAGCGAACGAAGGGCAGTGTCCGTCTAGTGTGCTGCGAGAGGGCAGCGAGCGTGGGAAACGAATGGACGCCAGATGTGGCAGTGGGTGAAGGAGTGTCCTGGTGACGGTCAGCGATCTGCAGTCGGCGCACTCCAATCGCATCGCAGGCATTGGAGTCGCGGGCAGACGTACCGGAGGGTGCTCAACGGTGCAGCATCCGCTCAGCAACAACACCGGCCAGCTCAAGAGCAGCACGCGGGCAGTCGACGGTGCGAGGCTTTTGATTAGAGACGTGCGTTTGCTTCGTGCAACGGCTGGGCGTGTTTGCGTGACGGTGGAGCCGCTGGCGGGGTCGTACGCGCGGGTTGGCCTGGTCGCGGTCGCTGTCGCAGTCGTGGTCGCCGGCGGTCCCGGTCCTTCGCGGCGCGCTGGAGACGCCTGCGAGTTGGTGTCGTCGACGTCGCAGCGGGAGTCGAGGGGGGGGGAGGGAACAGAGCAGGAGGAGACACGGCGACGAGAACCAGGACGGGCGCGCAAGGAGAGGCTGCCGGGGATTGTCCAATTGGGGCAGGGCGTGTCTGGTCAAATTTCGATAAACGGGCGCCCAGGCCTCCCCACCGACAGGGTCTCTCCCGATGACGAACGCCGGATGCGAGCACGTGAAGGGCGTTCCAGGCGGGCTTGTTTCACAGCACAATGGTTCGGTGGAGACGAGCACTTGGACGGCGAACGGGGCGAAAGAAGGAGAAGGCGACGGCGACGGCGGACGGGCGGGCGAAACGAACGAGACGGAGAGGTTGCGAGGCCGTAGAGCCGATATGTACTACGTAGCGGGCCTCGACGGACAAAGGCCAGAATGCGCGAGAATGGCACGTGGTAGGCTCGTGATGGAGCCCGCGAGGACATTCTCAATTTCTCCTTCCCACGGCATCCCAGAGCTGGCGCCGTGAAACTTTCCTCCTGGCCCTGACCGTGTGTTCACCAGTCAGATACAAAATCGATCAATTTCCAGCTCCGTGCCATCGCCAGGGATCCTGGACCCGCGCTGGTGATTCGTTGCTTTGGTGATGGGCCTCATCAATCTCCAGATCACACCGCTGCAGTCAGCATGCTGCAGCTCTATCCATCTCGAGTCAGGCACAGGCACTTGATGGTGGGTGATGATTACGTGTTCAGGGAGGACCCACGCGCTCGCATCCAAGATGCGCCGATGCCTAGCCGCCTGCGAAGCAATCAACGGTGGAGTGGTCATGGTAGCAATGGTAGCAATTATACCGCGCTGCTCCTTTCCCAATGCTGACATACACATACACCCGTCCGCAACCTACCTTCGTCGTCCACTGAACGAGCACCGAACGAGCACCGGCCTGCGCCCCTGCCCCCTGCCGTGCCGTGCCTGCCCACGTCACTTCACTATCTTGTTTATCGGGACAGCAAAGGCCAAGCGCCGACCTCACCGCAGCTATACCCTCTACGATAACCCCATACCACGACCGCTACATGCTGTTGGCCCAGTGATCAATCCACACAGCCATTCGCCATTCCCCAGCTATGACGTCGACACCTCCCCCACCCTACTCTGAGTTCCAGAGTGGCGGTGCGACAACACCTCCCGCCCTGCCACCACGCAATGCAAACACCCCTCAGCATGATCCTTCGTTGACGGCCATGTCCTCTGGTGATCCGCGCTCCTCCTCCACCCAGTCCCTCGTTCCGGAGAACACAGACAGGGAAGGCCGTCGACGGCTGCTCCTGGTGTACATACATGGCTTCCAGGGCGACGAGACCAGCTTCCGCAGCTTTCCAGCTCACGTCCACAACCTGGTCACCATCACGTTGGGAGATTCGCATGTCGTGCATACCAAGCTGTATCCCAAATACCAATCTCGCTATGCCATCGAAAAGGCGAGAGACGACTTCTCGGCATGGTACGCTCGCTCATGTCGCCGTGGGGGTGAATCCATTTGCAGGTGAATGCTGATGGTCTGTCAGGCTCGCACCGCATGAGGACCCGTGGACCGATGTCATCCTCCTGGCACATTCCATGGGAGGTCTCATTGCCGCCGATGTCGCCTTGCTGTTCCGTCATCGAATCGTGGGAACCATCGAGTTCGATGTCCCCTACCTGGGCATGCACCCTGGTATCGTGAAGGCGGGACTGGGAAGCATCTTCAAGTCATGGCCGCTGCCTGAGGAGCTTACTACCGAGCAGCCGAACCCGGAGGAAGAAAGGAAGCCAGGTCGGATGAACACGCTCTTCAATCCCAAGCCATCCGACCCCAACTTCAACCCCTCCTTTTACAATGACGTCCATCTGCCGGTGCGAAAGGGTTGGGAGAACACCTTGCACTGGTTGAACAAACACTCGAGCGGTGTGATACAGGCATCGAAAAGCTTGGTACAGCAACATCTGGAGTTTGGCGGCGCCATGGCAGATTACCGCGGACTGAAAGCCCGATACGCGAGGATACGAGCATTGGAGGAAGATGACGAGGGAAAAAGGAAGTCCGCAAATCCCGAACTTCCCCATCCGCCCCGGATACGCTTCGTCAATTACTACACTGCAAGTACGGGCAGACCGAAGAAGCCAAAGTCACCAAAATCGCCATCGCCATCGAGGAAAGGAGACCTGGAGCATCGGGACAGCAACACATCTGGCCCAGAAGCCGAATCGTCTTCCCAGACTCTGCCTGCAGAGACAGAGGCTGGACCCGAGTTACCCGAGATCCCACCGATTCCCAAGGAACCCCCCTTTGTAGATCTGGCAGAGTTCACAGACAGGACACAGAGGAAAGCAGCGGAGAAGGAGCATGACCAGGCCTTGAAGGAGTATCAAAAGGCAGTCAAGGCGCGAAACAAGGTCATCAACGAACGCGATCGCATAGAAGAGAAGTGGGAGACGCAAAAGCAAAATCAGCAGAAGCGTGAAGCTTCCGGGACGGGTAAAGAGAAGATGGATAGTGCCCACGAGTCGGAGCCCCTCGAGGAAGGTTTGGGCGCCATGGAACTCGGCGCTCCACAACGGCCGAGCGTGAATAGCCCCTACGGAAATTACGATTTCTCGAACAGTGCCATCCTGAATCAGGCCGATCCCAAAGACCGAACAAGGTCAAACGATCCGGGCTCAAACTCGGCAGATGCCGAGTCGACCTACTCCCTCGCCACCACCGACACGAACAACACCACACGGACCGATTCAACAACTCCCCCGAAAAAGGAGCGCATCCGTAAGTTCTGCATCTTACCACCAAAAGACGCACATGGAAACAAGGACCCAGCATGGGTGAAGGTCGACATGGGCGCCATCGACGAGGTAGCAGCGCACACGACCCTATTCTTCGTCACAGATAGATATGAGCGATTGGTAGGAGACGTCGGGGCGCGTGTCGAAGACTGGATGAGGGAAGCAGATGGCATGAGAGCTGCGAAGGAGATGGAAGGTCTTTACTGATCTATTGTACTGCCTTCGTGCCAATCACCAACTTTCCGAAAGCCCGGCCCTTTCAACACACCCAGTACTTGCTCAATCAAGCTCTTCTATTCCCCGACCCCATGACACCCACCCAAAGCGCACCAAAACTCACAACAAACACCGCTTCAGCCCACCACGTACTATCCACGCCAACTAGCCAGAGTGCACCCGCATCAGCCCATGTATAACATATCAACCTCAGTACTCTAACCACCGCCTCACTGCCCTTGACCGCTTCATTGAACTTCTCAACAAACGGGACCTGGATCTGCGTCCCATCATTCCAAAACCTCGCCATGTGCGTGCACGAGAAGAAGACAGCCGCGGCGTTGAGCAGCGCGGCCAAAACGAAATGGTACCGCATAAGGTACGTTGTCGTGGGGAGGAGGAGGTAGATGGTCGTCAGGAGAGAGACGAGGAGCTGCGAGGTCAGCATGTCAGCTTTGGGTCTGCACGGAGGCACGGAGGCAAGGCATCGCAATACGGGGTGGGGTGGAAGAGGAGAAGACGTGCAGTCAGTGTCCCGCTCGTTTGCGTCGAACGGGTTTTGTGCAGTCGCTTGGCTGCCGTGTCGGACCATTTTGCTGCCTTTTCGGACCGCTGTTCGTAGGTTTGGAGGCGGGTTATGTTTTGGTAGGACAGGTATAGGCCGTAGGCTGAGAGGGAGGCGAGGGTGGTAAGGGCGATGATGGGCATGTTTGTCTCGGGATGGAGGTTTGGAAGGGTTGGAGGGAGTTTGGTGCAGAGTGGAAGGAGGAGATGTCAGAATGGGCTGTGCTGTGCTGTGCTGTGCTGTGCTGTGCTGTGCTGTGCTGTGATGTAATGCGATGTGATGTTATTTTTGTTCAACGCATCGTCAGAAGCTACGTCATCTGCATGGAACGCCTTCCACCCCGCCATTATTGCATTGCATTCCTCGCTTAATCGCCCTTGGTCCCCGCGCATGTTCTATGCTATGCATACAATACACCCACCCCTGCATACCCTTTTTAACTCGAATGCCCCTCCATCTCACATCCCTCCCCCTCCATCTCCCCGGCCTTTTTTTTTCCTTCGTCCCTGTCCTGTTCGGTCCCTCCTTCGTCTGCTTTTCTTTCTCCTCCTTCCCTTCTGGGAAAAAGAATGGCACACCCAACACACCTTACGCCTTCCGACCTCGGAACCCGCGCCTATTGGGACTCGGCGTATACTACGGAACGCGCCAACTTCGCGCAGGATACGGGGGATGAGGGGACGGTTTGGTTTAGCGATGCGGGCGCGGAGGAGCGCATGTGCCAGTTTCTGGAGGATTTGGCCGAGGAGGGGGAGTTGGTGAAGGGGGAGTCTTTTGACGGAGACGGAGAAGAAGAAGGAGGACAACAAGGAGGGAACGAGGAAACCCAAAAAACACCGACACGCTTCCTCGACCTCGGCACGGGAAACGGCCACCTGCTATTCACCCTCCGCGACTCCGGCTGGAACGGCGAGCTGATCGGCGCAGACTACTCCCCGCAATCCATCCACCTCGCCACCACGATCCTCGCCGCAAAACCCACCGCCTTGCCCTCCATCGCCTTCCACGAATTCGACATCTTCACGCCCACCCCGCCCGCCTGGCTCGCCGCCGGCTTCGACGTCGTCCTCGACAAGGGCACCTTCGACGCCATCTCGCTGTCGTCGGAGACGGATCCCGAGGGCCGCCGTGTATGCGAGGGCTATCGCGCGCAGGTGGAGAAGCTGCTGTGCAAAGGGGGGCGGTTTTTGATTACGAGTTGCAATTGGACCGAGGGGGAGGTCAGGGGGTGGTTCGAGGGAGGGGAGCTGGTGTGGGAGGGGAGGGTCAGGTATCCCAGTTTTAGGTTTGGGGGGGTGGAGGGGAGCAGTGTTTGTACGCTTTGTTTTCGACGGAGATGAGGGGGGGAAATGTCGGAGGGAGGACTTGTGGTTGGGATGGGATGGGATGTCAGAGGTTCTCAATGATACTGGATATCAGACGGTAGACGGGAGGGAAAGATGCATTGCGAATACAACGACACTATACGAGACGCCGAAATAACTAATTGGAATATCTGCGACACCAAAGAAGAAGCTAAACACCAACTAACTAACTACTAGATCCCGCCCTATTTCCCTACATATTGTGGAGCGGGCGGAGGAAGCGGGCGGAGTTAGGTACCGCCCCGGGATAAGACTAGCGTAGCGCGTGTGGGATGCGAATGGTGTGGCCGCATCATCGATTCCACTCCACACCACCTCGGTATCTTCTACACAGTAACCACACCGCATCGCAGCTTCCTCCACACTTTGCGCGGGATTGTTGCATTGCATTACGATCGAACACGCCTGGATATCTTACTTACCTCTACTGCTTCGAATACGCTTGTGAGAGGTGTTGTGTGGCGCTGCGCTGTGCTGTGTCTGTCTGTCTGTCTGTCCGTCCTTCCCGGTACTTGGTTCGTAGCGTAGTTGGCCATGTCTTCGTTATCTTCGTTTGGGAATCCGGCGGCGTATCATTTGCTGAGGTGTGTGGTTTTCTTCTCCTTCTCCTTCTCATCAATTCTGCGTTCCTCCAGCTCCAGCACCAGAGCCTGGAACCTATAACCCAGACTACAAGAAGAGCAAAGCAAAGCCAAAGCCACCCTCAAGCCCAGAAACCCACACTGACAACCCCCACAGCTACGGCACCCTCCTCGGCTCCACGCTCTTCCAATCCTTCATCGGCGGCATAATCGCCTTCCGCGTCCTCCCGCGCCCGCAATTCTCCACGCTCCAGAAAAACACCTTCCCCACCTACTTCGCCCTGCAGACCCTCACCCCGACCCTCCTCTTCCTGACCTACCCCGGCGCCCTCACGCGCTTCAACCCGCTCACGCTCGCGCAATCCTCCAGCCACGACCGGCTCGCCTTCACGCTGCTGGCCACCATGCTCGTCACCGGGGTCCTCAACCTGGTCTACGTCGGCCCGCAGACGACGCACGTCATGGCGCTGCGGAAACATCAGGAGACGAGGGATGGCAAGAAGAGCTACGACAAGGGGCCGCAGAGTGCGGAGATGAGGGCGTTGAATCGCAGGTTCGGGGTTCTGCATGGGGTTAGCAGTTTGGTCAATTTGGTCGGGTTTTTGGGCATGTTGTGGTATGGGGTCTTGCTTGGGGAGGGGTTGAGGCTTTAGCTGGTTGGTGTGTGTGGTGGAAGAGGCGATCATCAGGTGGACGGAGGGAGGGAGGGATGGATGGATGGATGGATGGATGGGGTTTTTGTATGGGTTGAAGTTCTGTGGGAGTTGGGGCGGAAACAGGATTGAACGAGCGGGTTGAATCTGGTGTGGCGTACGGCAGAGGGTGGGTTGAATGATGAGCATAAAGTAGATCAATCGATATGATCCACATTGTAAGAACCGGAAACGGGTATATAAACCTCCCTCAAACGCCAAAACGCCACACATACCTACAATCTCCCCTCCTCCCCCTCCATCTCAACACCCCTCCCCACCCTAAAAACGAACCCCCCATCTCCCCTCGCTTGCCCTCCAACCCTCCGAGCCTCAAACCTCGCCCGCCTGACAACCTCCCACCTCTGCGCCCTCTCACTCTCAGCCTCCTCGATGCTAAGCCCCGCCGCGAACCTGACCACTTCGACTCTCCTCACCGCCAGGCGCGTGACCTGCATCCCCTGAGGCCAGGACGTCGGGAGCGCGGGGCGGAACGAAGAGGGGGTGGCCGCGTGACTTGTCAGCACGACGGCGCAGCTCAGGAGAGAGGAAAGAGTGGTGAGGAGCGAGGTCAAATCGTTCGAGGCGGGGGTGAGAGGGTTCGTAGGCGCCGGAGGAAGGGTAGAAGACAAAGAAGAAGAAGAGGAAGAAGAGGAAGAGGTAGACTGGATATACGAAGTAAAGACGTGCACGTCTTCGAGGACAAGGGCATGTACATGGCGGTGGGTGCTGTGGTGTCGAGAAGCGTCGAACAGGTAGTCTGGCAGCGTCCTCAACGTCTCGAGAAGCGATTCCCAGGTCGCGGGCTGGAAGATGTGGACGTGGGACAGAGCGTCTTGTACGCACTCTGTGGCTTTTTTTCGCACCACCGCGTCGCTCTTCGTGTCGTTGCCTGCTTCTTGGAGCTTGGATTGGAGATGGGCGAGGGAGATTTCGGCGAGGCGTGGGCTGCTGAAATGGGAGAGGGGGTCGATGATGAGGACGGCGCCGTTCTTGCCGTCGATTGGCGCGTCGGAGAGCGTGGAGGGGAGAACGCCGAGGGCCGTGATGAGGTGGACGAGAGATGTTTTGCCGGCGGGTGAGAGGTGGTGCGTTGATGGTGGGGAGATGAGTTCGAGGACATGTCCGTATTTCTTCTTGTCCGCTTTCTTGGATGCGGGGGCCTGAGGAGCTGGGACGGGGTCGAGAGTCCATGCATCGTCGGATGCATCTTGGTCGCTTTGTCGTTGTTGTCGCCGGTTCCGGGGTTGAACGGGTGGTGATGGTGGTGGTGGTGGTCGAGGTACCAACGCATCCAGTTCGGAAATCCCAAAGACGCCTCCTCCCCTCCTCCTCCTCCCCCCTCTCGGGACGCAAAGCTCGCGCAAAGAAGCCAAAAGCTACACCACGACATCAATTCGAGCGACCAGATTTGAAAGAAAAAAAAAGAGCCATCCCAAGCCATAAACGTACTTACCTCGCTCAAACCCTCCTCTCCCTCCGTTCCATCATCCAACAAGCTCTCCCCCAACTTCCTTGCTCCGTTCGAATCCATCTCTTTTCATCCACTCCACTCCACGCACGCAATCCCTCCCACAACAACCCAGCCTCTCCTCCCCCTTCCCACAAACTTTTCCCTCCCTCCCTCCCTCCTTCACCGCTGCCGTTTCCGCAATGGCCCCGCCCCTCGTCCTCATCCCCCCCAGCGCCCTCGAAACCGAACTCAACACCCTTCCCTCGGGCAAACCGCGCAACCCGGCAATCAAACTCGCCGACTGCGCGCTCAAAGAACTCGTGCAGTACAAATGCAACGTCGACAGTCCGTCGACGAAAGGTGCGCGGCCGGTGATCTATTGCGAGCCCGTCGTGAGGCTGATTCGAGAGTGAGTTTTTCGGGTTTTTTCCCTTCTTCTTCTTGTTCGGTTTCTGTCTCGGGTTGGGAAAGGAAGGCACGGGTCTTGGCGCGATTTGGGTGATGTGGGATTGCTGATTGTGTGCATGTAGGTGTGCGAATGGTGTGCATGTCGAAACGACGGCTTGGGAGGGGTGGAAGGCGGGGCAGGAACGGGAGCGGATGCTGGAGAAGAAGAAGAAGAGGTAGATTGCTTGTGTGAGGGGAGGAACCATGTCACGAATATTGTCACAACGATGAATACATTGGTTTGATTCGAGCGGGCGCAAGGCCGGTACTGCTCGTCTGCAGCGATTAAAAAAAAACAATCATCAAAGTGTAGTTGCACGTAGGCGTGGAACCCATAGAACGCCACCTGAGAGATGCTCATAAAATCCGTCCAACACCATGGCAAAAATGCTTCCATAGCCAAGAAACGCCCCCGCTGAAATGCTGTGTGTAGGTGGTGAAACAATGTCTGCTCTCAAATGCCCCGTGCGTTCTTGCGCCAAAATTTGCGGTCGTAGTTGACCTGCACTGGCTCGTCCAGATTAATCTCCCTCTTGTACTGGGATTGCGATGCCGCTGCATGTGTGTGCGGCGCTTCCAGTACATCATCCTCGTCGTCACTTATATGCCGATCGAAGTAGTCACTACGTTGCTGCTTCTCCTTTGCTTCTCGCTCCTCGTCTTCCTTCATGCAAGCTTCCATGGCCGTCCTCCACATCGCATTCGTCTTCTTCAGTCGTGCACTCTGCTTCCGTTTACCGCCCTTGCGGTTCTGCAAGCCTGCCTTCTGTGCAGCCATGAGTTTTCGCAGGCTCTCTTCCGCCCGTATTCCGTCTGCCGCGGCCTTCTCTCTGATCCGGCGTGGGTCGCTCTCACGTTCGGGAAATACGGGCGTGGCCATGTAGGTGTGTTTCGATGGGAACGGTGGAAAGTGTTTCGGGATGTACTTCCTGCTCTCCTTGTCCTTCTTTCCAGACAGCTCCGGGCCAAGCAGTCCCTCGAGGTCGGGTGGAGGGGGATCCTTTGGTTCTGGCGGTGCAAAGTGAGGCCGCAGGATCGATGGCGGAATACTGTCCGTGTCGAGTTGATCTTCGAGAAGTGATGAGCCGGTTATACCAACAGACTTGAGGGCGTATATCCAGTCATGAGGCAGGGTTTCGGTACGGCGGGCACTGGACATGGACTTGCGGACGGTTCCGAGGAAGTTCGTCATGTCTGTGCAATGTTAGCGACTCGCACAGGACCGGCAGGGTTGCCGCGGAACGGACAATGCCCTACAGTCGTCGACCATCCCCCGCATGGACTCCATCGCCTCCGGTGTCGCGGTCGCGAACCCAGCACCCTTCAATTGTATCGCAATGGCTCGCTTCAGCTGCACATGGAAGAATTCCTGATCCCCCTCTGCACCGAAGCCTCCGCCGAGCGGCTCGGCAATGTGCTGGAGGGGTTCCCGCAGACCGCGGATGACCTTGCGCTTCTTCGCGTTCGGGACGGCATGCATCGCAGGCACCTCCTCGGCGCGGGCCCTCTTCATGCCTGCGGCCGTACCGTTTCTGACGGCACCTGGGGAATAGACCAATCCGGGCATAGACTTGTGTTCGCGTTGCGTGCGGTATACGGTATGCGGTGGACGATGGTGTGCGAAAGTGAAGGCCGCGGTTTGCGGCAAGCGTGCGCGCAGGAAGGTGAGAGAGTTCACGTGGCCGAGGATGATACTGCGCGCCTTGCGATAGGGAGTATCATGGGGTGGTTGCGGACGTCGTGTCGCGTGCGACTTTGATGTTGACGCAGTGAGTCTTTGGCTTTGGGTCGTCGAGCTCCCGGAGCGCGCCTCTAGCAGCGCACGGACGTCTTGGCCAGCCCTCGCTTACCTAACGGACGGTGCCGGCTCTTTCGCATCACGCCAGGTGAACGTCGAACAGCTCCCACTCCCTTCACCAGCTCCACCCACCCACGTCCCGACCCAGAACACCCTCCACCCCAAGGAAAACCAACCACACAATGGCCGTCAAACCCATCACCGGCGTATGTGTTGCCATTGAGCGCCTCCACGGGCGGTAGGGGTACCTGTGACAGCACGCTGACGACCGCTTGCAGATGCTCCGGAGAACGATCGTGCTCGATATCTCTGTTGCCTTGGGTATGTGACATGCAACCCTTGGTGTTGTGCCGTTGCGAAGCTTCCCGTGCGTGCACCTTGTCGAGGAGATGTGCTAACTCGCGACCAGGCCTCGGGGTAACCGCCGGCTATGGCTGGTGGTACGGTACGTGAACGACATCCAACGATGCACGCTCGAATACATGCATACATGCATACCTGCAGACGGAAAAACAGACGGACTGACAAGCGAAGGATACCACGTCCCCGCCGTCCGCCACCGTGACTCCTACTACCAGAAGATCGAAGATGATCGTGCCCGGGCCCTCGGCGAGAACTAAACGACCACGCCTCGCCAAACAAGATCTCCTTTGTCAGCGGTGGGATCAAGCATAGAACGGAAGCGAGAACCGAATGTATCACGGTGGGGAAAGCTCGATCAACAAGCCAATCAGAGCAAGTCAAACATTTGTATATCCAGCCCGCTCTCGAAAGCAGCCTCCATCCCCTGTGGGTGGTGACAATTCAATCGAAAATACCCTCATCGCGTCCAGCTGCCTCCCTGTCATCGTATCGTATGACTGACTACGTATGCATCTTGCATCCCTTTCCCTGCCACTCCCCACTGTATGCGAGGAAACGATGTATGGATTCTCCACATGGCGGGGGGCCTAGGTCGCTGCCTCTGCCCGCAGTCGAGACGGAACCTCGGCGACGTGTTTCTTGGCGCGATAGAGGGCAACAGCGAAGCAAGGCGCGGGGACGTTGGAAGCATTATTTGAGGTAAAGTTCTGCAGGGTACGGACACAAGACAGTGGACGCAATAGAGGGCGCTAAAGAGGATGGTGCTGCATCACCTGTACACTCGCCTTCGCCCGCGCGGAAGCATAGTTTCGCATAGCAGGCCAATGGCGACTTTTGGCCTTTGACGGGAAGGGAATTAGGTTTGGTCGTGTTTCCGCATGCGGCGGTGAGGGTCAATGCGGCATCGTCGTCGTCTTTTGCGTTGTCTGGTTCGGATGGCGGGTGTGCTAGCGTAGCGATGGCCATGGATGGCCGGTCTGGATGGGAGGGCTCGCACTGCCACTAGGGGATTGCGGAGCGATGACCTGTAGCCAGGTAGATAGATGGTGCGGGTAGATACTCGATGGGTTGGCTTCACCGTCGCCGTTTTCTGGCTTCGAGAGGTCGCCGTGTGCAAAAGCAGGCCACGGGCTGGACAAGTCGCGCCGACGGTGGATCGCATGAATGGGTGTTTGTTGGAGCTGCTCGTGGTTTCACCGCGCGGATACGAAACCATCTGGGCGTCTGCCAGTGTCTGTCACGTTGCAGAGTGGGAGCGTGGGGTTGACGACGAAGAGATCTGCAGGGTATGGTATACTTTGTTTTAATGAGGGTCGGTGATGGTGTCGTGTGCTTGTCAAGACCAGATACTCGTCTTGAATATTACTACTGTTATTACTACTACTACTACTACCACCACCACCACCAAAACCGTTGCTGCTGCTGCTGCTGCTGTTGTGGTGGTGACGATGACGACGACGATGACGGCGATGGATGGTGATGGTGGTGGTGCAGACGGGAGGAAGGGGCCACAGAGTTTACGCGGGCATGCAGCGCATCCAGGAACGGCGCTAGCAGATCATGGCAGGCTGCTGCTGCAGGGAATACGGATAAGAAGCCCAAGGCTCTGGAGATGATGGACGGGGTTCAATGAGTGATCGTTGGCGGACATGGACCTGCGTGGCACCGGAGTTGGAGGTGTGCTGGTCGCCGGCTATCAATAAGGGAAACGACGACGAGGTCTCGAGGTAGATGTGTAGAGGGAAACCAATGCTTTCTCCGAGGCATCACCAGGTGCAAGCAGACGGGGCGCCATGTCTGCAGCGGAAGCAAGTTGCGGCGACGTACATGCATGGGGGATAGCTGCAGGCCACAGGCGTCAATCGAAGCGGTGTTCTTTCGCAGCCAGCATCGGCGTTTCCAGCTCGAGATGAAACTGCAGCACGCACGCATGGCTCCCGATGCGACTCGACCGACTGCGCGCGGATGGGCGAACCTGTGCATGTACACGTCTACTATCTATCTATCTACTATCTATCTCTGCGTGGCGCGATGGGATGGGAGACGGGCGGTGAAAAGGCCACAGGTGGTGGTTGCGCAGGTGCTGGCGATCGTGCGGTCCCTTTGGGGACGGGGCTTCCCTGCGCCTGTCCGCCTGCTCGCCTGCCCGCCGCCTGCCCGTCCCACATGGGCAGCACCCAGCAGCACCCCCAGAGCCGCAGAACCGCTGGACCGCTGGACGACGGCAGATGCACATACATACATACATGGTAGATGGTAGATGGCAGATGGCTGAAGGGAACGGGCAGACGACAGACTCGATGGAACGCCGGGGAGAGTTTGGTGCCGTTGCTGTTTGTCGCGGCGCCCATTACACCAAGTGGATCATCCCGGGCGGTCGATCCTGGTCTGCAGCCTGCGCCTGCGCCATCCATTCCATTTGCTGCTCTCCATCCAGCCCAGCGTCCTCACCGTCCCCAAACCCTAAGCTCCTCTTCCCTCTCCGTCTCCCTCTGCGTCGTCTCCCTCCCCCTCCCCCTCCCCCTCCTCCACCACCCGGCCAGGCTGCGCTGCCCTTTTCTTCTTCTTGAATGACGAGAGCAGCACTCGAACCCGCCCACGAGTCCCGACCTTCCCTCCCCCCCCTTCGCCGCCGAGTGCTCGCCGTGCTCGCTGTGCTTGCTGGGCTGCCCCAACCGTTCTCTTCGCTGCGCCGTTATTGGACCCGCGCCCTCCCTCCACTCCCGCTAGCGATCTGCACCGCAGCCAGTCACTCTCGCCTTGAATGTACACACGCCGTCACACGCCCTCACACGTCGTCGTCCTGCCTCTCGCCTGCCGCCTCACTCCTCCTCCTCCTCCTCCTCCTCCTCCTCCTCCTCTTCCTCACTCCTCTCTCCGCACTCCTCTCTCGAATGCTGTCGTCGCTCTTTGTTGCGCCCGTCTCCACTCCCACTCCCACTTCCACTTCCATCTCCACTCCCCCCCTCCCCCCGGTCAGACGTCGCAACCAATCCAACCGAACACGTTCCCTCACCCAGGTCATACCTCTGCCCCTCTGCCCGCCCTCCGGCCTCTGCGTCACCGCTGAATGGTAACGGGTGCATGGTGACAGGACGATACCGCCGCTGCGGACCCCGCCGCCTGTCCCAACATGAATAACCCCGGCTTTCCCAACATGATGGCCGCCGCCGCCAACCGCGGGGCCTCCAACATTCAAAAACTCCTCTTGACCCACTACCGACAGCAGCAGGCGAATGCACCCCCCGGCTGGCAGCAGACCGTGACCGCCGAGGAGCGCGGCAATCTGGCCCTCCAGTTCTTCACGTCGTATCGACTGCTGAAGCCCGACCAGAAGGAGGACAACTCGCTGACCATGTCCATCAACTTCGAGACGGCCACCCTCAACAACTCGATGAGCAAGGAACAGTACACCGCCGCCCTCCGCCAGAAACTCTTCACCATGCAGGGCCTCCGCCAGCAGCAGATGGCGGGCATGCAGGCCAACCCCATGATGAACGCCGCGCAGATGAACATGATGGCCGGTCCGAACGGCCAGCCCGCGAGACCGAATGGCCAGCAGCAGATGCCCCAAGGCTTTGTGAACCCCCAGCTCCAACGCCCGATGCAGGTTTCGCCCATCCCCATGGGCCAGAGCCAGTCCTCGATGGGGGTCAACCCCGCCCAGCAGCAGATGAACCAACGTCCCAACATGCCGCCGGGACAGCAGGCCTCGCAGCAGCAGCAGCAGCAGCAGCAGCAGCAGAGCCAGCAAAACATGCTCGTCAACAACCTCGCACGGAGGCTGATGGAGAATGCACGCGACGATCAGAGGCAGCTGTACGAAAAAGAGGTCAGGCAGTGGCCGGCCGACAAGATCCAGCAGCTGGAGAGCAAGGGTATCCCTCCCGTGTTCTTCAGGTTCCGTCAGCAGGCCGAAACCATGATCAAGTCTGGCAAGGTCACCAACGCCCAGCTGCAACAGATTGCGAATGCGACCCAGGCGAATCAGGCGGGAGCGGGCATGCAACAGCCGGGCCAGCAGAATCCGATGCAGAACCAGCAGATGAACATGAGCCAACGCCAGCCCAGCCAGGACTTCGACTTCAACGCTCTCACGAACCAGCAGAATGAAGCCATGCGAGTGCAGGACCAGGGCCAGACGGTCGTTCCCGCCAGCAACAACCTCATGGGTGCGCAGATGGCCGGCTTCCCGGCTCAGAATCCTCAGGCTGCCCAACAGCAGCACAACAACGCCATGGCCCAGCGCCAAGCCCAGGCTCAGAATGCCGCGTTTCAGAACATCAACCTCCAGAACGTAAACATGCAGCGTCAAGCGGCCCAGGCACAGGCCCAGGCCCAGGCACGCGCCCAGTTGCAACAGCAGGCGCAGCAGCGAAACTCTGGCCAGCTGCTCCAAGGTCAACCCGGGGGCCTGAATCTCCCCAATGGATCCCAGCAAAGCCCCGCAATGACCATGCTCAACCGCCCGATGCCTCCCCCGGGACAGGCTGGACCGCCGACGCCAAATCAACGACCCCAGAACTTTGTCCCCCCAATGACGCCTCAAAATCAGGGCCCGATGAACTCTCAGGTCGAAGTATCACAGCTCGTACGCGAAGCTCAGCAGAGAGCTCAGATCGCCGGCATGCAGGCCCAGCCTTTGACGGAACAGGCTCGATTGGCTCTGATGCCTCCAGATATCGATCCCGTTGCCAAAGCACAGTTGCTCAAGGTGCCCGATGCGAGTTTCCGCTCCCTCATCGCCAATTCGCGCAGGCAGAATGGGATGCAAAACGGTGCGTTCCCCGGACAAGCCATGCCAGGGCAGCAGGGCATGATGAACACCGCCCAAGCGCTTCAACTGCGCGGTATGCCTGGTGGCATGATGAACGGAGCCAACCTGAATACCGGGGTCAATCTTGGAGGACAACCGATGCCCGGCGCCATGGGCATACAGCAAGCGCAAATGGGCCAGCGACCGGGGGGACAGGCTGGACAGCGACTCGTTGCGGCCCAGTTATTGCTCCAGCAGAACCCGGGCATCATACAAAGAACGGATCAAACCACGTTCCCTCCAACCGTTCTGAACGGCAGCATTCGACAGAATATTCCTCCGGAAGTCAGGACATGGCATCAACTCAAGCAATGGGCTGCGCAAAATCCTGTCAGCATCCCCGGAGTCGACACCCAGAAGCTTCTATTGCTTCAAGTCTTGCACTTCCAGGATATGATGCGGCAGCAACAACAGCAGCAGCATCAGCAACAGCAGCAGCAGCAACAACAACAGCAGCAGCAACAACAGCAACATCAACAGCAACAACAGCTC
>JAGQEM010000097.1:0-12311 GCA_019202945.1 Corynespora olivacea
CATACATACATACATGTAGGGATATATATATATATATATATATATATAGCGTTCAAGTCAATGCGCAAAGTTGGAAACTACAGGAAACGTGCACATCTGTCATCAAACATGGCATTCCATTTCATCGCATCACATCCACACACACACCTACCCTACAAAAAAAATCATTTCGCACGGGAGGCAGCCATCAGGCCCTCTCGCGACTGTTAGCGCTTGTGGTGTTTCGTTGAGGGTTGCGGTACCCTTTGGGCGGCATCGGAGTTCGTGTCGCAAGGCACATCTGGGATCTGATTGGCCAGGCGACAGTTCCTGTCTTACGATTCTTTGGCCTCCGAAACTCGCTCTCCGCGTGTGGTGGTGTGCACATGGCATTCATTTGGCGCTGGGCAAGAGTGCATGATTGCATTGGGAATTGAGTTTGGTAGGGAAGTTGGTGGGGTGCTTTCTATTGGTACTCGATAGGTGGGACAGGCGCAAGATGGGGAATCACGTGCTTTGAATGTCATAGTTGATGCAATTATAGCGCTAACGCTTTTGCTTGCATGTAGTTTTGACGACAGTGGGAGTCTGACGAAATCAAGTTTGAGCGGGTGGGATGGCATGCCGTCAATGGACTGGTAGCAGCGGCAGCGAGGTAGATTGGTTACTCGCTCCAGCTTGGATATTGCGACTGCAAACAACATGCCCCTGAAGGACCGGTGCGCCCATATTCGTTCGACTCGACTGGCAGCATAGAGCGTCGCAACTTGACGTCGACATATGACGAGAGAACGAGAGAGAAACCTGTAGCGAACGAGATGCAAACATTGGGGAGGACCTGTGCCCACAGCAGATGAATAGGGCAGAGCAACACTCGCCCTTTGGAGCAGAAAGTGGTGAAGCGGCTATTGAAGCAACGAGCGCCAGTCCACAGACGTGCCATGACTCGCCCGGACCCCTCACATCCGAAGCCCTATGCACAGGATACGCGGGAGCGGTACGGGGCGAAGGCCCCTGAGAAGCAAGCTGAATGAACGCGGGTATGCGGTGGGGAGAAGGCGACATAGAGTTCAATTGGCTGGATGATGTCTCCTGCTAGTGCCGAGAGACGCAGGTCAATACGTTGTCGCCGGGCTTGAGGCAAGTCGAGATAGAAAGGGTAATGGAAAAAGTGGGTGACGGAGCTACATGTGCGTTCAGCGAGCTGATTGGTCTGTGGGATGCCTTACATACATGCACAAATACTGTCTGCTGCCCAATACATCAACTGCCAGCACTTCAGCTAGGTCAGAATTTGTCGCCCTACGCCGTAGACTCGCAATGCGTGCGTACCCCGCCGACAACACGTCTGGCGGTTTTATTGGCCCATGGAGGGAAAAGTGGGCTTGGAGTCCCCTGCTGGCGACGTTCGATCCAAACTTCAATGTCGTACAGAAGCGTTAAGTTTGCTGTCCAGGATAAGCGCCTGACCTTTTCGCCTTGACATTGAGTAATGTCCACGCAGACTCATAAGCTGGCCGTCGCCCACGCGCACGATCGACGCTCTCTCGCGCGACCAGAAACCGAATTGCCGGCAGACGGATGCCGGGTCCCAACGGCAGGCGGCCCCCGAGTGACTGCGGATTCGTTGGCGGAACGAAAGGTGACGGCCTGAGCGAGGCCACTCAGCGGCCGCCACGTGGGATGGGAAGGTTGGAGGACCGGGCCGCTCGCTGAGAGTTGATATTGTGCGTATTCCCCGTCCGAGAGGGTGAGGAGAGGGCGACAGCGCTTAGTCCTGGGCGTGGAGTTTGTTGTTGACTTTGGAAAAAAAAAAGAAGGCGACAGAGAGAGAAGGAAAGTGCCATCAGACGAAAAGAGAAGGAGGGGCGACACAAGCGACACGACAACGAAAGCACGAAAAGGAAGCGCAACAGCGATTGACGACTGATGGCTGACGGCCGACAACCGACGAGCGCGAAGAGGATACAAACCGCTGCCCAGACGCCATGCGATGCACTCGTCCTCCCCCGTCGCCCTCCTCGCTTCACGCATCATCCGGTCCCAAGGTGTCCAGCCAGCAGCTCAACACCCTCAAGGGGGAAGGCGCGCATAACAGACACACCCAGGCGAAAGGCCGCCGCGCAACGGGCAAGAGGGGAAAAGGGGGAAAGGGGAAAGGGGAAAGGGGAGAGGGGAAAGGGGCAAAAGGCAGGCAGGGTCACGCTCAGCAAGCGACTAGGGCGGACAGGACAGGACGGGACGGGACAGGACAGGACAGGACAGGACAGGACAGGACAGAGTGAATGCATCGCACCGGCAATAACAATGCAAGCAGCGAGAGGTGTGATGCAGACGTGCAGACGTGCAGACATATATGCACCTGCGGCGGTGGTGAGGCGAAAGAAGACGCGTCGACGTCCCCCCCGGGTGTGCGTTTGTTTGTTTGTCGGTTCGGTCGGTCGTTCGTTTGGGGAGACGGGAAGGCGAGAGGGACGGACCGGCGCTTTTGCGGGCGTTAGCAGCGACCATCCCCCAACGGGCATGGGCTCGTCACGTGAACGCGCAAGCGAGCCCAGCCCCACCTCACACGTCGCTCCTCCTCCACAACAATCACCTTGACCCGACGCCTGCTCGCCTTCCGTCCTGTCCTCCCTCCGCCGGACACCTGCTCCCGCGGCCGCCTTCATATATCATCGCACATCGCACATCGCCCTCCTCGCTCCCCGTCGCCCAGGCCACCGGCCCAAGGACGAGGCGCCGCACTCTCGCCAACGGGCCGTGCGCATCTTCTCCCCGCTTCTATTTGCGGCTACGCGACTTTCACGGATTGGACAGCTCCAGCCCCCATCCTCGAGGCACAGCGGCTACCTCTTCACGGGCAGAAACACGGCCAATCACGAGAAACATGCATTGTCGTTACATCATTAGACTGACAGCTAAGGTATATGGAAAACAAGCGACTGTATGAGGTAACGCCCGGCCCTCGCCTTACCCGCTTCACCCTTTCACCCTCCTCGACCTGCAGTCCTTTTCCGTGTCATACCGATTCCCAACTCCAAAAATGAGTGGACTCCGTCCGATTCAGACCCCAAAGCCTGTACATGAAACCGTTATCCAGACGCCTGCGCCGTCATCTCGAGCTCACGGATGGGCACTCAAGGCGCCAATGCCTTGCAGTCGCCGGTTGCGCTCACAGTTGAGCTCAAAGATCTCGCCATCGAGGTGCCGGATCGCCTCCATCGATTTGTCAATGGACGCTCGGAACTTGACCCCTTCGCGGTTCCACCGGTTGACGCGATCCACCTCGGCGCCCCGTCGTCGCATCTTGGTGTCGATCTTCTCGCAGAGCTTGCACTTCTGCCCAACTGGAACCGTTTGCATGATGAGCTTCATGCCGCACGTTTCGCCAATTCGGTACTCCTTGGCACAGTGCTGGCGGAAATGGCCCCACTTCCAATCGCCGCAGGCAAAACGGTGCTGATCGAAGAAGCACATGTTTCAAGAGCTGGTCTGTCTGGTGTTCGACCGTTGTTAGCCTCAGTGGTCAGTTGTTTGGACAAGATGCTTTGGCAACACACCGGGTGCGACGGCCGTTGAGTCGAGAGTCCGATTGATTGGACCGGTGTCGATGTGACTGGGGTCTGTCAGTCTCAGGGGTCATATCAGATATGGATTGCCCTCCCGATGGCATACTGTGGTTGGGTGTCGAGCAACAGTCGATGCCAGTTGACGTCGAAGAGGTTGGATGGAACAAGACAGAGGGATGGTGTGTTTGAAGAGATGGATGTTGCTCAGGAGTGGATGGCTAGGACTGGAGTCTGGTGGAGTGAGCTGCTGGATGGACACCTTTGGACGGTGAACCTGCCGCTATTTATGCTTCGAGACGGACCATTCTCGCCGACATCGACGACTGTGTTTGGCTCCAGGCCCATCCCGCTGTCCGACCATGGATCGATGGCATGGCCTGTTCATCATCAGTCGATGTGGTGGCACCCCCACCCGGCCCCGTCCAACGATATCGCCACGATCGATGCCATCCTCTCGTCCTGCCGCTAGAGGACTGCGGAGACCGGCTGCAATGATACCCTAGACCGTGCCGACGTTCCAGCTGCACAGAGATATCACACATGCGAGGGGATCACCGTTCTCTGGCTTCTGGTGACCATTCAATATCTCTTTTCTGGTGGAAAATCCCTCAAGGTGCTTGCCACCACGTTTCAGCCAGCTCCGGTGCTCGACGGTTGAAGAATACGTTTTCGACCATTTCGGGCCTTCCGTTGACATGGAGGTTGAACATTTCGAAGCGAAACAGGCATCACGTGTTCTCTAGCCCATGCCGAACCACTGTCCGCTGCACGAGTCGTTTGGCACTATGGAAGAACGGTTGGCCAATGGCATCTATGTTTCTTCTAGAGCTCATCATCGCGGAGCAGTGGAAGTCTACAGAGCGATCTTCGCCGCCAATCCCTGTCATATTCCACCCAGGTTAGCTTGTGTCAAGCGCGTGCAATACCTTGGTCGGTGGCCCGGGATACACGTAACGAGCAGCACATTGGGCCCGCCGATTCGTTTTGGTTATTCACAGCCCTTTGCAAACCTGGGCTCCCGGGGACATTGCGGCGTGTGGTGTCTGATTTGTCTCCGATTTTCCACATTCAAGCCCAGCTAATCAACGTGTGTAGCCTCAAGCACGCCCGTCAATATCATCTCGATCGCCCTTGATACCCAAACAAAGGCAAACCGCCGTCTTCGGCTGACGCAGGATATCCTGACCCCTCTTTCGCGGTCTCGAAGCATTGTCGGCCAGTCACCTTATCTGCTCATGCTGTAACATCCACCCTCAGGGATCACGTCTGGTCGTACCACGCCGCCACTTGGATGGTTCACGAGCTATCACCGCATGCATGTTGCATGCTGCCGACACTCCACTGTCGTTCAGCTGATCAACTTCCCGTTCGACAGCTCCGGTCTCCTGCATCCCGCCTATTGTTGAGTTGCCCGGTCATGCACGCTGACAGGCATGTGTCTCTTAGATAACAGGATGGCGTGGAGTCTATGCAGCACCTAGTCCACCATTGCATATCGAAGCAATCATCTGGCCCCGAGAAGACGCTAGAACAGACCAAAGCATGCCCCATCGGGGATCCTCTGACGTGGCGGTCACCGTTTGGTTGATCAATGAGGAGAGCATTCATCCGGGCGTTCATCTTTCAATCAATAACGGCGATTACCAGAGTTTCCGCCTCGTCTGGCCGGCCTTTTTCTACAACCGAGCCAAGATGCCTGTCTCCAGCTTGCATGAAAGGCGTCACAAGATGGCAAGATGACAAGATTGGGTCCTCATTTACCGGTCAACCCCACTGCAGACAGGTTTTTGTAGGACACAAGATGCTTGCGAGTAACCTTCCGAGTCAACCCGGTGGCGGGAGCATGCATCATGTCTTCGTCGATTGCCTGCTCCAAGTCTGCCTTGTACACGGAGAAGGTGAGCGCACCTTTGCCGGACCAATGCCTCCTCACCTTTAGATTGTGTCTCACCCTCTAATGTGTTGCCTTCGTCTTTACGCACCGACGTAGCCAAATCAAGGAGCCGGTGAGCGAGCCGGTGTGAGCATCTGCAGAAGGTAAGGATTGTTGACGTTTCCCAACCCGGAAACGGCCTCGCTTTGAGCACAACTCGCACCAGGCATTGAAAGTAAACAAGCAGAAGCGACCACTTCTGCGACCACCCACTGTGAATGCAGGCGGACAGCAGCTTTCCACCTCACTCGCACCCAACGCCGTGCATATGGCTTCCTGTAGATTTGACCAATATGAGCTATTCTTGCCGTTCCGTCTCTTTCCTCCCATCTTTTCCGCCCCAACCTTCATACTATGCCCATAAAGTGCTGCGCCTTGTTCTGCGCGATCAAAACAACAACGAGGGCCAAAATTCCGGCCTGCAATGGCTGTTTGACCGCCGTGTAGCGACCGTGCGCGTCTCGACACGATGAGCTGACGTTGAAATTTACTACTTTGCCAGCATGCGGCTCCGCGCGAGATTTCAATCATGTGAGATTCAATAGCTGCTGGGTAAGGCGGCACACATGGGTTGGATGGGGTGCCGGTAGAGTGAACGCAATGGAGTGGGTGGCAGGTCGCACGTAATTTTGATCCCGAGACTGTAGGAGAATGTGCGTCGTGTGGATCGCTTATGTGACTAGGCCTGAGGTGGATTGGGTTGGTGCGGCGGGTTGGTGCGAGTCCGGGATTGGTCGGTGGATGGGTACGATGCGGTGCGATGGGCAGATTGCTTCCTGAGAGGCTAGAATCTCGTGGTGGGGACGAGAGGAGGGGTGATGGGAGAAATGGTTGGCCAAGGAACGGTTGATATGGGGCTGGGCTGTGCTTTTTTGGATGAGGGGTGAGTGAGATGGCGGGCGCTGGGGGACGGGACGTGGTGAGAAACGATGAGCGGGAGTGGGTGGGGAATTGACCCTTCTCCCCGGACGTCCACCGTGTCAAAGAAGGCGTGGCTCCTCAGGAATAAATCCAAAAAAAGTTCTTACCCAGCATCACGTTTAGTATTCCGGTACGTCGTCGTGTCTGGGTCCGGGAAGCCTCACTGCTCTCCCCCCTCCCCCTCCAAGGAAAGGTGGCGGGGAAACCATCGTCATCCGGCCTCATTATTTCCCCCATCAAAACGTTCTTGCACGCCCGCACTCTCGAGGCTCGTTCGCCCCCCCCTCTCCCGCTGAGCCCATACGTGCATGGATGGGGAGGGCCATGGCCTGCATGCATGCATCTTTGCCTACTCGAGCTCGATCAACGGATTACATGGAGAGAAAGCCGACTATGTCCTGCTAGGCTCTAGCAGCGGGCTAAGAAGCCTCCTCCATGCACCTTTCCTCTAGCCGCATATGCACGGCAAGGGATCAGGGAACGAGTACAGGACCGGAAGCACGGCGATTATTGGACGGGCAGGCGAGATGAATCGTTGAGCCCGTGTCATGCTGTGCGAGGTTGCTGGTGCTTGTGAGTCGTTTGGAAACGTACTGTAGAGGGCGGGGGTTTTCTTTCTTTCTTTCTTTCTTTTTGATGAAAGGGTGAGATGGTGCGTTGGTGCTGAGAGGCTTGGATGATCTGTTTGTGTAAGAGATTGAGGTGGGAGAGAGATAAGAGAGGTATGTTTTGGTAGGACGTTTGAGGGGGGGGTTGGGTTGGGTTGGGTTGGTTGGCTGGTGAGCGTGTTGATGGGAGGAGTTCATATCGTTGCCGGTATGTTGGGCAGAGGATTTGTCATGGTGATGCCGTGGTACGAGAAAGTCTGGCTCGAGTCGAGGCTTCGGGAAAGGTGCTGCCGATACTTAGCCGATTATGCGACTAAGTGGGCATGTAATGTAGAGCAAGACGGGATCTGATGACATATGAGAATAGCTTCTGCTGGGTGGTTTTGTTTTTGGAGAGAACGGCAGGAAATGCCCTTGTAGGTCAAGTTGTTGACAAGCTTATGTAGAGAGAGAGAGAGAGTGTGTGTGTGTGAGAGAGTACTCTTTGTACTGTGCAGCCTTGTCTGCCACTTCTCGTCTCAATTGTTCCTGTAGTTTCGCGCGGCGCTGGTGGCCTACGATGTGGTTGGAGTTCTAGTTATGCGGTGTCTGTCGGCTGGTGTTCTTGTTGAATGGCGGGTTTGGTCTCGTTTTGTGGTAGCGTTGTTAATGCAAATGCGGGTGGTGCGGGCATATGTAGGATGGCAGACGGATTTGCTGTCGGATTGGTGCCCGTGGAAGTAATTGGCATGAGCACAATTGCCTGCTAGGTAGGGGATTTGTCCACATATTTAACCTAACCTACCGTCATGTCCATTGACTCGTTATTTCCAGTTAAATGTCTCGGCATCTGATTGACTTCAGGCTACGAATGTGACGTCTCGCCTCGGTAGTAAAAGAGTACGTGATATTTGCATCTCGTCTCTTGCTCAACCTCTGCCGTACGGACTTGCATTCATGTGATAAGCTTCCTATGTAACCATGTCTCTAGCTGATAAACCATCGGTTATAGGTACATATAGGGCTAGGGATCTTTATGGTTGACGTTTAACGTTGGTTGTGCGGTAGCGTGGAACCAACGACTTAGCTTGCATGCAAGCGAAAGTGATGGAGCTGGGTTTTACGATTCCGGACGTCATGGTGATCTTTCGGAAGGATGAGATCGCTGGGTTGATGGGTGAGGTTTGAGGACGTTGGAGATGGGAAGGAGAGTCGGCGAGGGGGTAGTTGTTGGGAGGGGTGGAAAATGAATTGGGTTGACACGAGTTTGAAGAAGTGTTATGGAGGCGGGATTTCGAACTACGTGTTAAGAGACGCAGCTTAGATAGCCCCAAGGAGATCGCTGGTTAGGGCTACTACGGTTGACAGGAGTTTCGGGCGTGCGATCTGTAGGACCCTAGTCCGTCAACAAGAGATCATCGTATCAAAGAGAACGCAAGGAGCACCGTTAGTCGGGATCCCCTCAAACTTGCATGCCACGTGTTGGGGAGAGAATTCCATCAGCCAACGAGTCGATCACGGCTCACAATGCCTTTCTCTTAAAATTGGCGCAAAGAGCTTATTAATTACGTCCAAGATCACTTGCAGGTACGTCTCATGGATATGATATCCATGAACCCTGAGTCAATATGCCGAGTGTTGATGCCGTACTATATGCGTCAATCGATCGAACAACGTTGGTGGAAGGTTTGGCGGAAGAAGACGGTGAGAGCGTCGTCGGCCACGTGGAAGTATCAAGTGGTATGGAGAGCGATGGTGCGAGATTAGATTAAAAACTAGATAGAAAGACGGAGTTTTCTTCCGTAATTGGAAGACACATTGGAACGAAACAAGGCTATTTTCATCGGCGTGAAGGTTGGCGTCGTTGATGTTGGACGAAACAATCCCTAACTGCTGTGGCGGTGCGCTGAGTCATCGTGCGCCACACTAACCCTTGCTGGCTCTTCTTGCACCTCCCACCTAGGCCTTCAGCTCGTTGTTCTGCCACTCCACGCCCACGATGCCTACGGACGTAATTTTCAGATAACAGGCTGCCTTGTATCAAGTGAGGTTTCGATAATAACCGCACGCCCTTGCTTCGTTTCGCCCGCCGACAGAGCGGCTGGGGTATTCTATCTTCCTTATTAACGTCTGAGCGGGAGGCACTGATGTCGGCTTCGGAATTGAAGCAACTTGCGAGACAAAAGCTACGTATCACAAGTTGATGTGACACTACCATTTTTCGGCCGATTAAGTCGGCCATGTTTTTTGGAAGGCGTCGTAATTAGGGGATAATAATAAGAGCTAGGAGCGAGATGCCAGGACTACTATCGGATGGTGCATTTGGTTTCGATGAAAAGCTCTTCACTGCACCATCTTCAGCTGGCAGCGCTCGGAGTACAGGACACACCTCCCAGCCCATATCCAGCAAAGGCTATGCAGATTATTGACACGGTATTGCTCGTTGACTAAGATCTTCGACACTGATCGATTCTGGTATTGACCGCTGACTCGAGCGTGGCATCAACGATGGGCACAGTACAGCTGTTGTGGAATTTGGCTCGTGGAGGTTGGCTTAAGAACATTGAATGGTATGGTCGCATAGTATATGTGCAAGCACATACGAGATGCCCTGGCACTTATGTACTTGCACAATGCTAATATGAAATGGCAGCTCGAACTTGGTATATCATATCCAGAGGTTTGGCGCAGTACTGTACGTTGTCAGATAGTAAAATCGTGGGCGGACACAATCACGACTCATTGACGGCAGCAACAGTCACAGGAACCCTGGATTTCACCCCTTGCGGAATCTTAACGTCTCGGTAGCTCGGACCTTAGGTGAACGTCAGTGGGCGTTGTGTATATCAATAACTCCACTTGCACACAACAGCGCAAACTTCTATTTCACCACAGATATCACTGCCACAACTTCCACCTCCAATCGCTGTCCTCTACGATCAACCCTACACCATGGTTAACAACTTTCTCAAGCAAGCGGTCGTGGGCTCAGTGTTCACGCACGATACTCCTATTCTCAAACCCATCCCATCGTTACTCGATTCTATAGTGAGGGTTGATGATGAAGTAATTGATGTACGTATTCCAAGCACAATCGCGTCAGGCATTTAGCTCTAAGGCGCACTTATCAAAGCCTACTGGCTTTGTCACCCCTTTACGTGACCTTAGCTAACCTGGTACCTCTAATTTTAGACTTTATGTCACACTGACGCACAAGAGACCTGGCACAAAGCTGGCGTCGTGGTGGGCAATGCAGACCAAGATGATCAGGAGAAGGTGAAGGGGTTGTACGACCACCAAGGCTGGTCTATTGAGCCAGCGCGTCCAAAGACTGAAGAAGAGAGCGGCAAGTTAGAGACGGGGACTGAAGAACACCAGAGAGTAAACGGAGCCCAGAAGGCATGGTACGACTATGTTGCCAACACTCAGTCACTCCTAAATACAAAGTAAGCGATCCCCAAGGTCACCACGGAGCAGATCGCCAATCCTTTGGATAAGCTGTATTGACTTCGCTATTCAGATATCCGGCAAACGTCATTCACCCCGAAAACTCGACTGGCCTCGCGAGCGTTTGCGTCTCTGGCGTTGCCCCACTTATTTCCACAAAATATAATCTCTCGCCTTCAGGTTGCACTTTCTACCTCCCTCTCAACACCAATACCAAACCTGAAGTCTTTTCAAGATACAAGCTTAAACCTCTTTCAATGGCTCCCTACGCGTACTACTTTCAAAGCACGCATGTGCAGACTGACCCGCCTCCCACCTTCGACACCTTCGTGCGCTGGTATGGCCGCAAGCCCAACGACAACGAGGTCGGTCTCGCAGGTAAAGGTCGCTATAAGCCAGGAGAGCCTGACATCTACGCCGTCGATTATGGCAAGCTGGAGACTGTCCTGACGACCGCGGTGAGGATGACGCGCCCACGTGATGAGCCTCCTCCGGAAGGTTACGCAGACTCCAGCTTTCAGACGGTAGACTTCCCGGAGAGCGACAAAGAGCTGCAGAAGGCGAAGGCGCACGGCGAAGACACCATAAGGAAGCTCGGTGCCACACTGAGAGGCTCCGGCGTTCAGGCCAAACTCAGGAAAGACGCCCACATTACGCATTCTGCAGGTGTCGAGTCTAGTGTTGTCATTACCGACGAGGGTGACATCATCTACGATGGCGAGGAAGAGCCTAGAATCCTACCGAACATCATATTCGAGAAGATGGCGGAGACAGCCCTTTCACCTCAGCCGCCTGCACACAACGGTGCGATTGCCAACCGCGAGACTACCCAAGAGGCACCTGACGAGGAGCGCAATCAAGTCAAAATCCGATTCTCCACTATCAAGTCTCAGTGTGTAGCCCCGCCGCAGCCCAAGCCTAAGCCCGAGGGACCCAAGACCGTCAACGAATCCTCCAAGTCGTCCACATCGACACCTTCATCGACCCGCACCTCCCCATCACCCTCCACACCCACATCGAACCCATCATCCGGCGGCTCTCAAAATGATGCAGCCAAGCCAGCACCGTCTTCCAAAAAGCGAAAGGCTTCTGAAGACGAAGAACCAAGCTCGAATATGAAAGACGCAGTCAAGAACGGAGTCAAAGACACAGTCAAAGACACAGTCAAAGACACGGTCAAAGACACAATCAAAGACGCAGTCAAAGACGCGCACTACGAAAAGGAAGCGATCAACGGCGCACACAACCAGAAGCGTACCCGTTACACGCAACCGACTAACCCCAAGGCTCCCGTGTTCAAGCCCTCACCTGGACAGCAGCCAGCAAACACACTCATCCCTCCGCCCAAGGCAGCGACTGACTCTACCCTCATCGTCAATGCCAACAACCTCCGCTACGGCCCAGGAAACCCGCGATTCGGCCCAAAGAAGGCCGCGAATACACCTACACCTACACCTACACCCGCCATCACTGCGCCTATGGAATTGCGTAAAACTACGCGAGAGGCTCGACAGAATACGAAGCTCGCCCCGAAGCGCAAGGCCGAAGAAGAGCCTGAAGACGATCGCCAAGCCAAGAAGGCTGATCGCCAACGCAAGGTGGCGCGGCCGCGCATGCAGACGTACGTTCCCCCGAATCAACGGGAGCAGAACAGCAGGCAGGGCAGGAGGGGCGGCAGGAGGTACTAGACCTGCACGCGGTAGGTGAGCAGAAAAGACAGTCAGGTACTGACTGCATCAAACGAAGTTGAGGACGAGCATCAAGAGGCGAAAAAAAAAGACGGTTAGGTACTAACCGCATCTTACGAAGACACGATTTAGAAAAAATTGAAAACGATTGGAAAAAAATGTGGAAAGAATGTTGTAAAGTCTTTAA
>JAGQEM010000097.1:12321-35098 GCA_019202945.1 Corynespora olivacea
ATGTTAAAAACCCTGACCTAAAGTGCTATGTTCTTTGTATTCAATGACTACTTTTTACGTATATAGACGTGCAAAGTCCACGAGTGATGCGGTGATGTTGGGTGGTCTGCATAGTCACAGTGTATATATCTTTTACAGAATTAAAGCGTAATGAGCAAGGATGTTTGAGAATATATATTATACTCGGATTTTTATCTAACTTGGATTATGCATCTCCACTATTCAGCATTCCATTAGAACGTGAGTTTGTATAAGTCATTGATGTAGATGTATACACAGCGTATGTGTGAGTACACTCCAAGCCTACTTCAGCTTAGCGTCCCAGCAAATAGTGCATTTGTAGTGACGGCAAACTGTCAGAAGCGCTGCGCTGGCTAGGCCTGAGTGCCAGCCAGTGGGGCCATAAGCCAGTGAGCTATGAGCCAGTAGGCCGTGTAGGCCATGAGCGTGTGTGAGCCTTGATCACCCCGCAGGTGGAACAGGGGAACGCGGACGCCTCAACGCTTCCCACCCTCGCGAGCCGATATGGCATCGACGTGGTTGGGCAGAGTGTGGGGAGGGTACTCATCCTCGTAGTGTTGAAATAGGTGGAGAGGTTGGGCATTGCGCCTTCTACGTAGACGGATGGATGGTGCCGCCACGCATGGCAGGTGGATCAGTGGTGAGGAGTGGGGAGCTCGTGTTATATACCCGCATGCTGCCCTCCTCGCGCGCTGCCTTCCTCACGCTTGCCGCCTGCTCCCCGATGCCACCCCCGTAGCTGTGGACTAACTACCACGCCTGTCCTTCTGCACGCCACGCCTCTTACGGTCGCCCCCCGCTGAGCCACCTTTACACTATCCATGCAGCGAGCGTCGCTGCCATCACATCCCCCATTGTGGCACTAGGACGTGTATCTGACCTGGCGCAGTGGGTCCTCCCCAACCTGCAAACAGGGGCAGTCCTTATTACAGATGGTACACTCGCACGAGAAGCGGGTCAGGATCGTCTGCTTCAGGTGCTGGACGGCCTCGCTATCCTCCGGTGCAAAGTCGGTGGCGGACTCCTCCACAAGCACGAGGAGTTCAACTGGGAACTCAGGCAGCTGCCTGGGCATGTCCTCATTCATCGTTCGCGTGTCCGACAGGACCAGTTCGATATTCTCCATGATAGAGCCGACGTCGCCCCACGACCACATCATCCCGCCTACCATGGCCGAGTCGGCCACCGTCACCACTGAATTGACGACGGGGCGCCCGGGACGCATGATCAGCGTGTCCCCTGGTCGCAGCACCACCATCTGTACATGCTCGGGGAGGCTTCCACCGCCCCCCTGCCGTGTGTGTTCGTCCTGAATCGGCGCAGACCAAGGTCCGACATACACAAACTGTTATTAGGGCCGACTGTAGTAGTAGGCATGTGGCAAAAGGTGTGTAAGAGTTGTTGATTGAGGGTAGCCGATCGGGCCAACTATCTACTGCTGAGCTAATTACATAATCATAACAACCTAGCAATCAGCTACTTCCGATTGCCAGATCGCGACAGCCGTCAACACAAACCACAACTTGAGGCCGCTGAGGCCGCTGACCCAGGTTCCATTGAGGGAGTTGAGGTGCCAGAACGACAGGGACCCGCGCTGCCCGTAGAGGACGAACTGGAGACAGGCCTCCACGGTCCGCGTCGTGTTTTAAGGGTTGATGTGTGGCGAGGTTTGTATCAGGACGCAGCTCTACACCACTGCGCCAAAACAACACAAAAAGGTGCGAATAGCAGCCATCAGCTGGTATCCAGTTAGAATAGTATATAGAGGTTCAGAGCTCACTGAGCTCACTACGCTACGGCCTACTCGGCCCGGCTTATAGCTCACTGGCTTATAGCCCACTGGCTAGCACTCAGGCCTAGCCAGCTCTCAGCGCCTGACGAAGAGGGTCCATCATATTCACGGCGTGTTTTCACTGGGCAGTACCACTCTGTCATAGAAACCAGACATAGTCAATCTGTAGGGGTTGTTTCTGGGAGATCACTGAGCAGAGAGAGGTTGAGGCGATCGATGAGTAACATCTGAATTCGCGATCCGCTCAGGATCGTGTAGCTATCTAAGTCGAGCTCGAAGATATACGGCCATTACGCACGGTCCACGATTTGGTGGCCAATCCACCAAAACAACGACAAACGACGAAATAAGCCTATCGTGGCAGCCTAGCATGTGATCCTTCACGTGACAATTTGCACCGGGTACGGTTGGACAATACAGGGCGCGCCAGGATGGGGGCATTTCAGGTTGAAACTCGATTTTGAATGAATACATACAACTTCCCATTACTTACCAGCTGCTGTGGCGAATAGTAGCCCTACGGCTGCTACGCGATACTCGCACACTGCAACACCTCACTATCCCACTACCATTTTATTGACCCAACTCATGACCATCACAACTATAACCGACATGGCCGATCACGAAAACAACCCACGAAAGTCCCTATGGCCAGATATAGTCCGTCGGGAGACTACGAATAATACGATGGCGAGCCTATTCGCCCGGCGGGTTTTTACTTCGAATGGAGCCGGACGTCAGCAGCAATTCCGCCATCCCAAAAATGACTGACGCCGATGGCCGCTACACCGCGACCATCCTGTTTCCCATCCGTTTCTCGTACCAGGTTCACACGGCAATCGTTGTCGGCGTTACCCTCGCATTCCGTGTCACTGGAGACGGCGAATGGCACAATCCTCCACCCTAGCCAAACCCTGGCGAAGGTGGTCGTCCACCTCTACTTCAGCGAGAGGAGCCGTCACGACCCCGACCCCGATCGTAATCCCAACCGAGCGGGGGGTACGGGGAACATGGTCACCCCGACGGAGCCATGTTGCTCGGGATGCTTGCAGATCATCGATACCTACCCGCTGGTGGTGGACCGACTCCCCCCCCTCCTCATGGTCAACGTGGAGGGTGGCTCGCCCGTAAAGCATGATTCCTTTAGGAGGTACTTTGAAGATCTGAAGTTCACCGTGCAGGTACTTCGACGGGGGGCGGATGGGGAAACCACTGTGGAGGCGCACTACGCCGTCGCCGGCGCCACCATCTTCACGACCGGCCATTTCACCACGCTGTGGAAGGGCTTTCGAGGCCCGGATCCGGGCCCGATCCTGGTGTTACGGCAGCCACGAGTCAATATGCCCTCTGCAAGAAGGTGTATTACTGCATCCGTATGTACCTCGTCCTAGTGATCTCAGTCCCCTACTAACTTTGGTGTATTGTAGGTGATGTTTGTTTGCAAGCAAGGTATGCTTTGTCGCATTCCCATCTCATCCATTCAATGTCGGAACGACAAGTGTTGCATCTAAACAACTCGAGAGGCATTGACAGAGAGGGGTGATGTAACGATCACTGACGAAGTGATTGAAACAGAGGGTCTGGGTTGCAAAGCACCGAGGTACGCCGGCCACCTTGGACCCACAAACCTCGCCGTTCTCTACGACAACAACCAAATTTGAGTAGGGAAAAGATGTGAAACGTAGGAAACCCTTGTTTGTCAACATTGGAACCATCATTGGCGTTGGATCGGCGGTTGCGGGTAAGGCGATTGCCCATGGTGTGCCGCTTGGGAAAGACAATGTGAAGGAGATGAAAAGAGCGTATGGATGGGATACAAACAGACAAGACGCTTTACATCCCGGATATAGTCGAAGACTTTTACGCCGATATACCACCTCGAGGCGAGATATTTGTCAAAGAGTGGGAAGATCTGTTCGCAAGGTATGAAAAAGTGTATTCGGACCTTGCAAAAAATATCCACAGTGTCGGGTGGGAGAGGTTTCTCCTGGAATGACTCATGGTCGCATTCTCCGAGCATCAGCATCGAGTCGAGTATCCGGTGGCTACAATTTCCCCATCCATCACCGTCCCAAGGCCTCCCTCCCCCGCGTCTCCACCCCAACTACGCACTATTCCCGCCCTCGGCTACACCGTCTCCAGTAAGCCGGTGGGGTAAACCCGCCCTCCACTGGGGTTAGCCGAGTTTCGCAATGAACCATGCACGACGTCACCTCATGTTCCCCACCTCTCCACACAACCACCATGCCAGGGGTCCGATTACTCCACCAATGTCCCCGCGGCTATACTCGCCAGTACGATTCGGCAGGCTTGACTGTGCGAACGATGCGAATCGAGGTCAAAGCCTAGCTGCGATGGTGTGAGATGGAGGCAGGTGATCAAGGTCACCATGCGGTGCGGTGCGATGCGATGCGATGCGATGCGATGCGGTGTGCATGCAGAGCCGCCGTGGTCGCAGACATGACCTCGGCTTGCTTGGAACGCAGCATCTTCCCAAGGTTTGCGGATCCGTGCCACCGCGAACGTTTTAACTGCGTCTTTCGCCCTTCTTCCCGCCCTCGACATCTGACCAGGGGGAACCGAGTATCCTCGCCGTGCACCTATATTCATCCCGCATCCCGCACATCTCGAGCCAGCAAAAAAAAAAGTAAAAAGAAACAATGATTGCAACGCCGCACTTCAACATGTACGGACGCGGCTTCAAGCTGCGCGCCGCAATCACGGTGGCGTGCCAGATGGCCTTCATCTTGTTCGGCTACGACCAGGGCGTATTTTCCGGCATCGTGGGCAACGCGGACTTTCTCGATACATTCGGCCACCCGTCGCCAGGCCTGGAGGGCATCATCGTCTCCATCTACAACCTGGGCTGCTTCACGGGGTGTATCCTGAGTTTCCTGTTCTGCGAGAGGACGGGGCGGCGGGTCGCCATGTGGGTCGCCATGGTGTGGATCATCGTCGGCGCCATCCTCCAGACGACGGCCTACTCGGTCCCCCACATCATGGTCGCGCGCTTCATCACCGGCATCGGCACCGGGATCGAGACGTCGACGGTCCCCATGTACCAATCCGAGCTCTGCGAGGCCACCAAGCGCGGCCGCCTCGTCTCCTCGGAGCCCCTCTTCGTCGGTCTCGGCATAGAGATCGCGTACTGGTTCGACTACGGCATGTCCTTCACCACCGGATCCATCGCCTGGCGGCTCCCCATCGCCTGCCAGGTCCTCTTCGCCTTCGTCGTCATCGTCATGGTCTTCGGCCTGCCCGAGTCGCCGCGGTATCTGTACAAGCACGGGCGGCGCGAAGAGGCGCTTGCCATCCTCTGCGATGTCTACGACGGAACCCCCGAGGACGAGGTGATTGAGAAGGAGAACCGGGAGATTTTGGAGGCCTTGGAGGTCGAGGGGGAGTTTGGGGAGTATCGGTGGAGCCAGCTTCTGAAGAGGGATCGGGTGCAGACGGGGCGGAGGGTGCTTTTGGCCTACGGGATGCAGTTTATGAGTTCGTCTGTCCTCTTCCCTTCCCCGTCGGGCGCCTGGGATACGCGCTGACCCCGTGGCGTAGATCAGATGGGCGGCATCAACCTGGTCGTTTACTACATCACGTCCGTCCTGCAGCTCAACGTCGGGCTCACCCGCAACCTCTCGCTGCTGCTCGGCGGCGTGATCAACCTGATGTTCTTCCTCGGATCGCTGTTCCCTACGTTCTTCCTCGACCGCCTCGGGCGCCGGAAGCCCATGATGTGGGGGAGTTTTGGACTGGGGGTTTCCATGATGATGATTTCCATTTTGCTGAGTTTTCAGGATCGCGGTGGGAGTGTGGCGAAGGGGACGGCTAGTGCCAGCGTGGTGGGTCGCTTTTCGTTGTGAATGGAACGGAGGGGTTGGCTGATCGGTGGTGCTTTTCCAGACCTTCTTCTTCACGTACATGCTCATCTTCGGCGCAACGGCGAATTGCATCCCGTGGGTCTACGTCCCAGAGATCCTACCCCTGCATGTGAGGGCGAAGGGGACTGCGGTCGGCATCTCGGCGAACTGGCAAGTACCTCCCCAAGCCACATCAACCGGGAAAACCCTCGAGCTGGACGCGAGATGCACGCTGACTTGGTACTCTTACTTACATGCAGGATCTGGAACTTCTTCGTTGTGATGATCACACCCACGCTGCTGAACAACTTGAAGTGGAAGGGCTATCTCATCTTCACGTGTTTGAACTTTGCTTTCGTGCCGCTGGTTGTAAGTCGGCCGCCCTGTTGAAAATTCTTCAGCCGCTGAAGACGTACAGTACTTCTTCTACCCCGAAACGTCCAACCTCACGCTCGAAGAAATCGACTGGTTGTTCTACGAAGGCGACGTGGTGAAGCGGAGCCTGCGGGTTGAAAAAAAGGGCTGGGGCGAGGCGGAAGGATGGGGAGGTGTTGCGGAGAGAGGCAGACAGGGGCCGATCATGGTGGATACGGGGAGTCCGTCGAGTGGCGGGAAGGAGGGAGAGAAGAATGATGTTGTGAGGGTGGATGGCCAGACGTGAAACAAGGTAGACGTGTGCAGGATACCGCACTCAGCATGTAGTAGAGAGACCGGGTGTGCTGTGAAGCAAAGTAGATGGTTGATTGGAGTAGAAAGGTACTATGAACCTACGTGGAACAAATAATACATCGACCCGAAGATGGGTCTTCGAAAATAGCACGGCCGCTTCACAACCGCTTTTCCGACCCCTTGGCAGCATCGATGCGTGCGCGGATCGGCTGGACCGGCGGCCTGGGAAGGTGCGACTTCATGACCTGTCGCAGGATGGCTTGCCGGGGCATCGATATCCGACTATACAGCACGACAGCGCCGGTAAGCAAGGCCAGCGCACCGGCCTGGTGCGCGGCGGCCAGCCATGTCGGCACCATGTAGATGAGTGTGCAGATACCGAGCGTGGCCTGCATGCTGACAAGATGCACCAAGCCCATGACGCCCACCTTGGCGTCCCTGGGGATCCTGGCGCGGACGGCACGCGAACCGCGGGTGTAGGCGAAGAAGGCGAGGACGGCGGAGAAGGTGGTCGTGGCCAAGATGCGGTGGTCGAGCTGCACGAGCGAGGGGTTCTCGAGCATGTTGCGCCACCAGAGGTCGGACTCGTCGGGGACGTGGCTGTAGAAGGAGTCGAAGAGTTCCTTTTTCGGCGGGGTGAGGCCGAGACCCATGTACGGGAATTCGTTGTAGATGAGGCCGGCGTCGAGGCCGGCCACCAGGGCGCCGGACATGGCCGTCACGAAGATGAGGGCGGCCAGGGCGACGGCGGAACCACGGAAGATGCGCAGGGCGGGGTGTCGGAGGGCGTCGATCTTCGCGGCGGCCTTGGCGGGGTCGGCGAGCATGCGGTGTTCCTTGAGGATGTTCAGGCCGGTGAGGAGCATGGAGCAGTAGACGGCAAAGGCAGCGCCGAGATGGGCGGTGAGGCGGTACTGGCTGACGCGGGGATGGCTGCCGGGCGCGAAGAGGTCGTCCTTGAGGCCGCTCTTGACCATCCACCAGCCGATGATGCCCTGGAAGCCGATCATGGCGCAGATGGCCGTGAGCTTGCCGGCCATCGAGGGCGTGACGCGCTTCCGGGCGACGAAGTAGACGGTGGGGAGGAGGAAGGAGAGGCCGATGAGCCGGCCCCAGAGGCGGTGGGCCCATTCCATGAAGTAGATCTGCTTGAACTCGGCGAGCGTCATGGCCGAGTTCAGCATCTTGAATTCGGGCGAGGACCTGTATTTGGCGAATTCGTCCTCCCAGGCCGCCTGGCTCGGGGGCCAGAGGGAGCCGGTTACGGGGCGCCATTCGGTGATGCTCAGACCGGACTCGGTGAGACGGGTGAGGCCGCCGAAGATGACGATGCCGAAGACGCTCGCGGCGCTGCCCAGAAGCCAGTACGCGACGCCCTTGCTGGTGGTCCGCGGCCAGCTGCGCCTGCCGGTGGTGCCGCTCGCAGCTTCCCCGTGCGCGATGGCCGCTTCCCGTTGTGCGATGGCGGCTTCCCCGTGTGCGATGGCCGCTTCCCCGTGTGCGATGGCCGCTTCCCCGCGTGCCATTGCAGCTTCCCCGTGGGCCGCCGTAGCTTCCCCACGGGGCGGCGAGGCAGTCGCGCTATGCCGCAGCGGCTGGGTCGACTTCCATCGCAGCGGCTGGAGGACGGATCGGGAGGGCGAGCGGGCGGTCGAGGGCGAATGCGGATTCCAATTCGGATGGACGCAGGGCCGGGAGACGAACAACCGGCGTGCGAGTCGGGGGGCGGCGGTCCGCAGCTGCGGGAACGCCTGGAAGATGGAAGCCATGAGACGGCGCAACGCGAGGGAGGAGCGCGGCTTTTCTGGTGGTGGTTCGACGCGGCTGATGCCCGCACCGGAAATCTTTGGCGCGCGCTACGTCAAACCCAACCGCCACCCGGCGAGGATCTACACCTCACATGGCCGGGCCATGACGCCGGTTTCGCTCCTCCCCCTCCCCCTCCTCCTGCTCCTCCTGCTTCTCCTCCTCCTCCTCCCTCGTAGGTGTGAATCACAACCGAGTACTTTCTCCGTGGTTGCGTGCATTTCTGGTTGATACCTGCCGTCACGTATAGCATTTCCCACCTCCGCCACCTCGCTATCTTTTGTGAAGTCCTGTGAAGACACCGTGAAGATAGCCCCATGCCCGCCTGTTTTCGCTGGCGACGATGAACACGCCCCCCGACTCTGGCCATGCGTCGTCCAACCCACACGGCGACTCCACCCACGACGAAACGTGGTCCCTGGACACGATGGACGCGGGGGCGGAGGTGGACGCGGAAGCAGAGCCAGAGGCTGCGGACCAGCCCCGCCCCGCCCACGTCTCGCTCTTTTCTCCCAACGAGCCCGCCATGGTAGCGACATCTGCCCATCATCGGGTGGCCGAGGCCGGCAGTTCGTCCAGTTCACCCTCCAACCCCAACTCGTCCCGCCCGCTCGCCACACTTGCCAAGGTCGCCAGCATGAAACGCAATTCACGCCTCAAGATCTCGGACGAGCAGCCGTCTCCCATCGCCCAGTTCACGCCGCGCATCCCCAGCGCCCAAAAGGACGCCGATGACCCCACCACGCCGCCCGACAGCAGGGGCGCCGGAGAGTCGCAGGCCCGCGAGTACACCACCCTCACCACCCTCAGTCGCCTGTTTGCGGGCGATGCCACCATGATGACCTCGCGGACGCCGTCCTACAACCAGGCTTCCGGGCCGCTGTACTTGAGAGGTGAGAGATGCCCCCCCCCCGTTTCCTGCCGCAACGGTGCCGACTGACCGGCACAGCGTCGAGCGAGTCGATCCCCCTCCCCGACCACCTCTACACCCGTGGCCTGCTCGAAGGCCGACACTCGGACATCACCATCATCGCATTCGGCCAGCGATATGCCCTGCACCGCCTGATACTCGACCGCGCACCCTTCTTCACAACCGCCCTTTCCGAGCCCTGGCTGGAGAGCCAGTCCAAGGAGGTTCCGCTCTACCCGGAAGACATAGACAGCAACATCACCCAGCCCGCGTTTGAGCTGGCCATCAAGAAGCTCTACGGCGTGGACATCTCAAAGGAATGCGACACCGAGGCCATCGGCCTGTTTGCCACGAGTTGCTGGCTGGAGATGCAGGACCTGATCGATTCCTCCATCGAGTCCATCCTGCGCCAGATGACGCCCTACCTCCTCGCGCCCCTGATTCGCCTCGTCACGTCCAACTACTATGGCCGATCCGGTGACCGCATATTGGAGTCCGCCAAGGCGATGCTCAGCCGGAACGGGTGGGAGATGCCGCTCAAGTATTGGGACGGCATCCCCGGCGACGTGATCCGGGAGCTGGTCGCCTCCGACGGCTTCTATGTGGACAGCGAGTGGGATCGGTGGGTGCTCTCCAAACGCCTTCTCGACCGCCGCCTGCGTCAGGCTGCCATCGATGCTGGCCTGATCCGGCGCGGACAGAGGCCCATTCCGAGGGCTCCGAACGCGCTCTCCTTGATGGCCATCCGTTTCAATGCCGTCTACCGCCAGAACGCCTTCACCATGCAGCAGCCCGCCTCGGATGCGCAGGGTGACTGGCTCGCTTTGTACACGAAGCCCGATATCGAACGCGTCCTTGTCCTGCTCGACGAGGGCATCCACTACATCCACATGGACTTTGAACAGCTCGAGTTCATTAGGAATGCCCGCGACGTCTTTGGTCTCCCCGTGATGCCGGACAAGGTCATTTCAAATGCTCTTTGGCAGCAGCTGGCCCTGCGCCAAAAGGTGCTGAACGCCGACGATTCGGCCCAGGAGCTGGGCATGTGCAAGCATCCGCCCGAGCCGACGCCCGCGAACGCAGGCACCAAGACCGAGGGCACCTCATCCTCGAGGGGCAAGCAGAAAGCCCCCGTCGGCTTGGAGCGTCGGGATTCGGACGTGCCATCGGGCAGCTGGGATGCCAACGGCAGGCCTCGCAAGTTCTGGATTCCGAGCTCCGACTGCAATATCGTGCTCGGCAATGGTTCCGATCCCGTCATCACCACTTCGAGCTCCTTCCAGCGACATGCCACGCGCCTCTCCGCCACACTGCAGCCCGAAGACGCCCAGTGGGCTACCGACTTTGCCTCCTCTCCAGGCACCATGGCGAATCCGAACACGCGAGCCGACCCCGGAAGGCCCGTCTCTGCGGGAGGAGGCAATGCCGGTCAGCCGAAACCCATCTCCTACACCGAGTTCCCTCCCTTCCGCTTCTCCGCCGAATTCCCCAACCCTCGCTTCCTCAAGGAGAAGAAGAGAGTCTACTCCCGCACCGTATCCTATGCCGGCTCGCTCTGGAACATCTACATTCAAAAGGTGCGATCGGCAAAGAATGTCCAGCTGGGCGTCTATCTCCACCGCGCCAAGGAACGCGACACCGAAGAGGCGAATCACGGCAACAGCCTCAGCCAACAAAACGCCGGCTCGGTGGACGAGCGCATCGGCCAGCTCGAACGTGAGATGCTCCTCCGAAGTGAACGCCGAGAGCGGCGACGCACCGCCAGGGTCGACCAGAACGAGGAAGACACGAGCGGCAGCGGCGGCGACCCGGACGGTACCCTCATCTCGGACGGCTCGCGAAACCCCCTCTTCTCCGCAAGCTCCCTCGTGACTCCAAGGACAGGCGCTGTTCCTCGCCTCAACTCCGTCCGCGGAAGCACGCCCTTCCAATTTCCCGTCGTCTCACCCCACAGCAGGACCGACTTCGAAGCACCAGCCGATTCTCCCTTCTTCCCGCTCACCATCGACGCCGCCTCCGACGACGAATTCGAGGAATCCGACGCCGAAGACGAACCCGCCTCCTCGTACCCCAACCCCTCTTTATCCGCTCAACGTCGACCTCGCTCGGCGGCCACGCTCCCCTCGTATGTCGATGCTCGACCGACGATCAAGACGTATTTCAAAATCTACAGCCCGTCCAAGGGAGGCAGGATGCTGAGCATTTACGAAAGCGCGCCAGATCGGTTCAACTTCAGCCAGAGCTGGGGCTGGAAGAGCAGTACGCTCATGCTCGACGAAGGCGCGCTGACGGGATTGGACGACAGCGGAGCGAGCGGTGTCGGAGAGGGCATGCAGAGGAAAAAGGGAGATGGGAAGTTGAGGTTCATGGTTGTCATTGGGAACTTGTAGACGACAAGGGAAACGAGGGCTCGACATGAACAACGCCACCCTATGCATATCTATGCGCATCTATAGCCTTTTCTTCGGATTCATGGATTCGGGTCACTTGATGTGCACTTCAAAGCTCTTTTTGTCGCAAGATTTCTAGACTGTCAGGGGGGGGGGGACGGGGCATGGTATCTGCCGTGGCGTTATGGCGTTTATGGAAATGGAGACGTGCTAGCTACCACCAGGTTTGGTTTGGTTTGGCCGGATTGGGTCGGGCTTCGACAAGGGGTCTTCTGTATCTATACTATATATGCGTACAAGATCGACTTGCTTACTTTACAATGTATGCAACGAATATACGATGTTTTACTTTCTGGGATGGAAATTATGGCGCTGCTTGTGTGTGTGTTTTGGTGTGTTTCTCTCGTTGTTGTCTTTTTGAGTGGGTCATGTTCATTAGATTGGGCGCTTGAGATGGTGTGGCCGAGAAGAAGACAGTGCTGTGCGTGGGGATGGGAATACCGTGGGGGAGGGGGCGCGCTTGGCTGGATTGGGATTAGCGCAGGGGGGATATTGCGAATGCGGCTATGCATGTGAATCATCACCATCACGTGAAGTAGCGTTATCTGCAAAAGTGGAAAGATACACTTGGAGACTTCAACATCTCTCCCTGGAGGATCCCCTTGTCACCTCAGTCGCAAGGGTGACTTGGCCCGGATGGATGAAGGGGCAAAGAGGACCGTCGTTGCAGGAGGAGCGGAGCTGCTCTGGGTCGTGCAAACAGGAGCCACGGCGGAGGTAGCAGCAAGGATGGCAGTCGTAGGCACAACGAGCGTATCGGAGGCCTCGCGAGGGACAAAAGCGAGTGCAGCTACTTCACCAGCCTCATTGCTGGAAGCGATCCTGTCCCCCTCAAAAGCCGGCTGTCCAGCGACCTCAAAATCAGCCACGTCGGCACTCTGTCCGAAGTTTGAAAGATGCCTGGGGATCCCATGGTTCACGGCACGAGAAGCGCGATAGGCATCCATTTCCCGCTTGATCTTCTCATCCCGCGCCTTCTGCTCCGCAGTTTTTGCTCTCGAGACCGAAAACAGGGGCTTTGACTTCTCGGGACGAGCTCGACGAGGGGCGGAAGAGTTGGCGGTGGCCGGGGTATCCGGAGCAGAAGTTGGCTTGGAGGCATCAGACGGGCTGCCATATGAGTGGAACGGTCCCCTAGCAGGCTTCTTTGCCATACATGACGGGAGACCTGTGGGGGTCCGACCGGCGAATAGCGACTTGGGGATGTTGTCGACCAAGGAGGAAATAGGCATGTTGTTTCGCCGAGCCGTAGTCGGGGCTTGAATGGAGACGATACTTTCTTCCGACGCAAGCGTCCTATTCCTCCGATCGGGACAACGAGTCACCGGGGCCAGAACCAGGCGGTTGGGCCGAGGTATCTGGCTCGTGGTCGCAGACAACACGGGTTCGGCAGGGGCCGCACTGCCCACCACATCCAGGCTCTGTGACGCCCTGTCAGAAGTTCCGGAAAACGAGGTGATGATGAATGGGAAGAACGGAAAAATAAATACCTGACCCGAAGAGCCGGATGGAGAAGCCAAGTCGAACTCTGCAGCACCATCTAAAGGGGGCGGGTCGCGCGCATCCTGAGGCTGTGAAAAAGACGTTAGCAACCTTGCCATCTCGTGCCATGATTCGAGGAGCACATACATCCTGCACAACAGCGCTGGAGTCTCCATTTTCACCAACGCGACGACGAGCAGTCTCGCGCTCATCGCCATTGCCATCTTCCTCGTCACGGCGGCGCTTGCGAGCGGCTTGATGCGCGTCGCAAATGATGCTGTAGGGATTACATGCAGCCACAGCACCGCCGATCGCTGCCATCCAGCCGGCGGTGGCTTTGATGGCAACGTGAGTACCGTGGGCGGCACGACGGATGGGATGCATGGACGGCATTGCGAGATGCTCTTGGAGATGCGTTGGAGAGGTTCGTTGGAGTTTTGTCGTAGGGAGGCTACGTTGTCGATATCAGGGGCGCTTACTGTGAAAGGGGGGGTAGCAAACTCACAGACAGCAGAGATAGAGATCGTGGGCTCTAAGCTCCGCTTGGAAGAATGACCGAAAGTCTCCACGTGCGATGGGCGTCGGTGAAGTATGGGCAGTATGCTTGAGCGTGCTGGCACTGAGCAGTGGGACGCAAGTGTGGCTGCGGGTTTCAGTCGTGGTCTGTGGTGAGGAGAAGAGTTGGCGCACAATGTGGAGGGGGCTTTATAGACAGAGGGTGGGGGGGACAACGCGATGAGCTAAAAGCTTGGCGGTGAGGCGCACAGTTACTTTTAGAGGCGTTGTAGCCTATCGTGGTACTGCAGTGAGAGTTTGCAACTGCTGCCGGGGAAAGAGGGTTTGGTGAAAGACTAGTGATTGTGACAATCATGTCAGTGACGCGTTGTGCGCGAACTTGGGCCGATGAAATTGGAGCTCGCTTATGACTATAGAGATCTCCCCAGATTTTAAATATCAAGTCTCTTATGGATATGATCCTCAAGGCTGTTGTGGGGGAGACTAGAATGGCTGCGTGGATTGGGATGGCAGACGTTGGAAAGGTGATGGTCCAAAACAAACGCCCAGTGTGATGAAATCTACGCGCAACTCCCGGCATATGGAGTATCCCGAACACCCTACGAAATTGTCCAGGCTAAAAAGCGCGTCAAATTTCTCCCGTATTATTAGAGGAACTCAGTAATAGTTAGTTGGGACAGGAAAAATGCTGCAAATCGCGGCGCAAAGCTTGCTATGGTCCTGGCGACTATTATGTCTTGATTAATAGATGTCTCAGAAAAGTAGTATATACAATCCCCTAGACTTGCGACCAGCGGCCCTGTATCATCGAGCTTCCTTCACACTCGAATAGACGCGCCTCTTCGCCATGGTGAACGATAGAGTACAAACACGGTTTGGAAAGGTACATGGAGTTATCATCAAACTTTCGACTCAGATCCATCACAGATGATCAGGAAGAGATAGAAGAAAGTCGCGTGTGGTAATCCATACAATCAGACCTATCAAAGCCCCTCCGTAACAACATCCATAAATGACATACCCTCAACATCACCAGCATAAACTCGCCATCATTATCATCGTAACAGCATCAAAGAACTCAATATACATTATTGCTACGTACACACATCAATCTTATCATTGCTCACACAACCCCAACACTCATCATCAATCATCGCGTCGCATTACAAATTCTTCCAAAGCATAACCAACGCAGCCACAAGCCCAACCGCAACCGCCGCCATCGCACCCAAAGGCCCCGCCACGCTCTTCGCTGCCCCACCCGTGAAGACTGGGGGTCCGGGATATGTGGCATTCGGCTTGCCTCCGCCGATCCCGGTGCCGGTTGCGATGGGGTAGTGAGACGTGGTGCCATTGGCGTGGGTGGAGGAGTAGAAGATACCTGTGGAGAAGGAAGGCTTGCCGGTGCTTGCGGGGGGTGCAGTGTATGATGGGACGCCGGAGCTGGGCTTGCTGGATGGTTTGACGGTGCTTGCGCTCAGGCTGATTGTGCCGTACGGTGGGGAGGGTGCAGTGTGTGAGGGGACGCCAGAGCTAGGGAGAGCGGGTTTGCTGGACGATTTAACGGTGCTCGCGCTCACACTAGCGGTGCCGTACGGCGCGGAGGGTGCAGTGTGTGAGGGGACGCCAGAGCTAGGGAGAGCGGGTTTGCTGGACGATTCAACGGTGCTCGCGCTCACACTAGCGGTGCCGTACGGTGCAGAAGGAGCCGAAGTGCTAGACAGACTCAGTGAAAAGCTAGGCACACTAGAACTCAGCGAGCCATACGGCTTCCCCGACGACGTCGGCACCAAGGGTGTATACGAAGGCTTGACGTTAGTCACAGTGACGGTGCTATACGTGCCGCCTGGAACGCTGGTCGTCGACGGATGAGGCTTGCCAGATGTTGATGGGCCCGGTTTCGTTGAGCTAGACGAGGTGGAGCATGATGATTGCGACGAAGAGCTGGGCCAGTGGAAGCCGGAGGAGGAGGAGGTTGCGGGAATGGCGGGCGAGTAGGACGGAGGGAGCTTAGTCGAGGATGGGGAAATGCCTGTGGAGTAAGAGAGCGCGGATGAAGCACTGATTGTTGAGTACCCGTGCTTAGGCACCGTTGGATACGGCGCAGCTGTGCCTTGTGAGTATGACAGCGATGTGCCTACAGAATACGCAACAGAGCTACCAGTGGGGTAAGGAGGCAGCACGGTTCCCGTTGAGCCTGGTAGCGAAGATCCGCCACTGGCTCCCGGCGTTGATGTCGGTGTGCCAGAAGCTCCCCCGCTGGTGCTCGCACCACCCGTTGGCGTAGCCGTCCCATTGACGATTTCAATCCTGCCCTCCAGCTGGATATTCACGGGAGTCTTGACCTTGATGTACTGCGTCAGCACCTCGTCCTGGGTATCCAGCGTGATGAAGTCCGTCGTAGGGGTAAAGAAGTTATCGCCGCCGGTAGCGAGGAAGTCCAGAGTAACAAATTCGTATTCTTTCGCCTTGTCGAGCGGGGCATCGCCGATGGTGACGGCGACCAATCTCGTTCCGTTCGAGTTGGTGGGGTTGTATTGGATTTTGATTCCCTTGCTAACCTGGAGGAAGGAAGTGACAGCTTTCCCGTTCGCGACGCTGACTTTGGACACGATGCCTTCGAGGACGTTCCACAGTTCGGAGCCAGAGAGCGTGAGTTCGACGATGGCGTTTCCGAACGGGAAAGATGTGAGGACTTCTCCTCGCGTGATGTCTCCCACGTCGATGGTGGCACGGACGCCGCCGGCGTTGATGAGAGCAAAGGCAACGTTCTCGGACGCGTTCTTGCGGTACTCGTACATGGCGTCCGCCATGAAGTCGCCCAACAGACACTCCTTCTGCTGGCACGTCGTCTGGTCGAGCTCCACGCTCGTGCTCCCCAGAACCTCGGCGGCAAACTCTTCGAAAGGCTTTCGCCACTCATCGATCTGCGCCTGTAAACCTTCATCTTGCTTCGTCGTGTTGGTGAGATGTTGGGGCGCGCCGTGATACGCCAAGATCTTTCCGTCTTCGTCGTAGGTTACGTCGATGTAGCCTACATATTCGCCCCAACGGTACGCAGTGACGATGAAGACTTCATCCCCATCCTTATTCTTCACGATGGTGGGGTATTTGCCCAGTGCGCCTTCCATGTCGCCAAGCAGCGTGTGGCTGTGGCCACCCATGATGAGTTGGAGGCCGGAAACCGCAGCGGCAAGCTCCTGATCCTTATCATAGCCAATGTGCGTGATAGCCGCAATCCTCTTGATATCGGTCGTGGCCTTGATCTCATCGATAGCGTTCTGCACCGCTTCCACAGCATCAGAAAACGTCGTCTCCTTTCCCGGTTTCGAGATACCCGGCGTCGAATCCGTGGTAACTCCAATAATGGCGAGTCCCTTGTCCGGGAAGATATGATACGGTTTGATCGTCTTGTTGAGTTTCGGATTTGTAGAATGAATGTTCGCCGAAACGATGGGGATGTTTGTCAGGTTGGCAAGGAAATCACCCAACTTATCATCGCCGCCGTCGAACTCGTGGTTCCCCAGCGTCATGGCATCGAACCCCAGCTGATTCAACGTCTCGGCGATCTTCTCGCCGCCATAGTACGAGTAGAACAGCGTGCCTTGAAACTCGTCACCGACATTGAGCCATAGACTGTCGTCGTACTTGGCACGCTGCTCGTCAATGACGGTTTTTATGCGCGCATAGCCGCCGAAGCAACCGCGCTCGGGACGCGTGCAGTCGGTTCCCGAGCTGCTGTATTCGTCCAAGTGAGCGTGGACATCGTTGACGTGGAAAAAGGCTGGACCAAGTCAGCACGGTTCGTTCTGGCCGGTTCGAAACTCTGCGGGACGTACAGATGTTGTAGTGTCCCTGAGCATCGATCCCACGTTTTTGCAACCGCTGACTATACAGCACATCCTCCGCGAGCGCCAAACCAGGAGCGGTGAAAGCGAGCGCTGCAGTCGTGGAAACCTTCATCTTGACGACGTCGTTCCGATTGCCTTTCCCAACCACGAGAAATGAGAAAACGAGAGACTTGGCGACGTCGAATCTCACTCTCCAGCGGCACTCAGCTTCCTTAAATCAGTTGTTTGTAGTGATCTCACCGAGCGCATGTTTTTCCGGCCTTAGCAGCGTCTTGGCAAGCCTTAGGTCTTGCCTGTTTTGGGATCGCGTACCTGGTTTAGTGATAACAACGGACATCGGGATTTTGGGATTTTGGGAAGAGTCCGTTGGCGCGGGGGTCGCCGAGTAGTACTTTCGCGATAGAGGAGAGATTGGAGATTGGAGGCGGAACGAAAGGTCATCATGGGCAACAAATTTCGTATACTGAACAGCCGGTGTGCAGCATCAGCGCATGTCTCCGAGACGAGACAACGAGCCGAAGCAACCAAACATTGTGCGCAGCAATAGGGTATACGAGAGCACCTTCAATCGAAGACAATCCTCTTCGCCACTCCCTGTCCCTCCTTCGCGATCTTGAACACATTCTTCTTCTCCTTGGCCGCCTTGGCAGCCAGCCAACTGGGGTGCAGATTCCCGGTATCATCTCTCTTCGTCGCCGGTTTCTTACCCAGCGGCATCGCATTCTCTCCACTTTTCTCGGGCCCAAACCCACGTGGCTTTGCCCCTCTTCCGCCTCGCCTGTCGTCACCCACAGCACCCTTCTTTGCATCCCAGCCCTTGCTTCGTTCTTCGTGCTGTTTGTGCTTTGCCTCGCCACCATACTTCTTCTCCCAGATCTTCTGTCGCGCTCGTTGACCGCGCCGGTTCTTGCGTGGTGCGAGCTCGGCATCGAGATCCGAGGCTTCGGACTCGCTACCGGAGAAGTAGGCTGCCTGGCTAAGCGCGGGGAGAAATCTAGAGTCTGCGGGTTGCTTTGCGGTTGCTACTTTGCGTTTTACCTTTAGCGGAGGTATTGCTGCTGAATCTGAATCCGAGTCTGAATCCGAGTCCAAGGTAGAATCCATGCCGATGTCGGAGTCGTGCAGTGCGCCGGAGTCTGAGCCATCCTCGCCGTCCTCTTCAGTCCCAAATTTGTGGAAGTCGGTTTCGCTGCCCGATTCCTGCTCTTCTGCGAGATTCGCCTCCTTCTCGCTCGCGCTGCCTCCCACGCTCGGCGGACGCTGCCCTTCCGAAAGAGAGCCGTCGCTATCTTGATCCGCCGAAGATGGTGCCGCAATGATTTTCAAATCTTCCACAACCTCATCCACCACCGTCCGCACCCCGTCCACGTTGAACAGCCTTGCCTGCACATTCAACAGCGCCGGGTCCTGCTCTCCCTTCTCCACCCCCTTTTCGCTCTCCGGTATCGCATCGCTCTCCCTCAGACTCCTCACCCTCCCGATAATCCTCCGCAGATGCTGTTCCGCGACCTTGGGCAGGTCCAGCGCCTTCAACTTCACATACTCGGCCTCCAGCCGTGACGTGGCCTTGGCGTCGTTTGTAGATTTTGCGCCTTTCTTTCTGCGGCTGAACTTCTGGCGCTCGAGGAGGACGGCGTGGCGGAGGGCGGCGAGGAGAGGCTTCTGGGCGGCGGCGATGCGTTGGGCGCAGAGCTTCTTTTGGCGCTTCGGGGGGATGGAGAGAGAGGAGGTGGCCTCGTCACGCTTCCGCTTCGGCATTGTGGGCGTTGCTGTGGGAATTTCGGTGTCCAGGAAATTTCGACATGTTCGGCGAGGAGGCCTCGGCTGCGCTTGCCATTTCCCGGGTGGTACGTGCGCCCCATTTACCAACTTTCGACGGCTTCACTGCATGCTATCTGGTTCCACACGCCATGCAATGTCTACTGCAAAATCTCCTCGTCTGCGCACCCCGAATGCAGGGTTTAGTTTTACGTTACTTTGAAGGCGCTATACAAGCTATGTATGTAAATGCCAACGCGGACCTCAATGCGAACCTCAGTACTCGCTAGAGTATATGAACTTCTGATACGAAGCTGGGCCTGCAATAGCTACATTGGCGTGACGGGCGCTAGGTTTGTATCAGAAGTTTATATCAGACTGAGTAAACCCCCAATGCCATATCTAGGGAAGAAGACGTTGTCGAAGTGTTGATTCAAGATCCAGGTTTCCAGTAGCTGGCCAGCTCATCCAACAGCGTTTTGGGGAGTAATTTTATAACATCCAGCGTCTTCTCCAGAAGGCGCAGTATTTCAGCTTGCTTGGCAGGCTGTTGTACACAAAGGCCGGCTGAGGATGGGTTAGCACGGGTCTTTGCAACCGCTGGACTTGGATCAAAAGCTTACCAACGTACAGCGCTTGATAGTTTACAAACGCGCTGGGCAAGTCTACGCCCTGGTGCGCCATAGCAATCCCGCAAATCGTATCCACACTTTCGTCAAGATAGCGCTGTCGGTGTCCGAACTCGTGCATGCCGCCTATCGAGGGCTGGTTGATCAGCACGACGATCCGGGCGAAGTGGAACATTTGAACGGCTGCAGCGTGTGAGGGCGGATGTATCCATATCTGCGCGAACAGTCCTGATTCGGGCGGAGGAAGTTTGTATATCGGCTGGAAAGCTGGCGGGAGTATGGCCTGCCAATCACCAAGCGCCTGGAGCAGCTTGTCCCCTTGTCCGATGCGAATAGGCATTTCGTGTTTCTTCCCATTTGCCGCAAAATCGACGCATCTCGCGCAGATGTATAATATGCGCGTTGCCAATTCGTCGGCGTTGAGGTCCATCAGTCGCTTCTTCGGTCTCCACATCGTCAAGACTCGCCGATTCTCTCGGAATGCAACCCAGATGTCCTGTCGAAGCCACAACCACCATGCCGCTCGCCGTAACCCATCCTTCGACTCTCCGTCATTGTCCTGAGATACCTGTATCCAGAAGATGCCGCGCAGGTGTCTTTCCCAGGCTCCATCGCTGTAGCGTCCGGATGCATCAAACATTTCATAGGTACTGATCAGCAAGGCGGTTGCGACTATCTCTTCAGACTTTGAATACGAAGGATAGAGGAGGTTCTGGGAAAGGTAATAAAGAGTCTCATAATAACACTGCGTCGCCGTTTCAAGGAGTGGGTTGGGAACGCTGCTCGAAGTGGTTAAGTTTGGTGTATGGACATGGACAATTTCTTGCTTTGCTTGAGCATCTGCACCAAGGAGTGCCATGTGTCGAGCCGCAACAGCAAGGAGGGACCTGAGCAAACCAACGTTATGAACGGCTAACCGAGGCACAGCGGTGGAGAAATGTCTGAAAGGATCAAAAAGATCCAATATTGGACCTACTGCACTCACAAAGTGCTGGAATAGGCACAATTCTTCTTCATTCATTGGTACGGGATCTGAGGATTGCCATGGCTCCTGAGGAGGTACTTCGGAACGATCACGCCTTGGAGACTGGGGTGCGTCTTGCGCCTCAGGAACTGGACTTTGCCGCCTTGATAGACAAGTTTGATCGAAGCCTAAATTGTGCTTCTCAATGTTGTTGGTAGCATCTTCAGCCAATAGCTCATACCATTCGATAGGCGCCGAGTTGGGAGACGGCACAGAATTTGGCATCGTCGACGGCGACAGGTCGAACCGCAGCTCTGGAGACTCGGCAAGGAGTTGGGGATCTATGTCTCCCCCAACGAACTTTGGCGTTAAGGGAGACTCTGTCGCATATGTGGGAGGGACATGGGCTGAAGGGTTTATCTGCTTAGTCGCGCCCTGTCTGTTTGCGGCGGAGGATGATGTCGTATCTATAGAGTGTCCGTATACGCAATCTCTTTGTGATCGGGTGCATTGACTGCAGCGAGGTTTGCCTTCATCACACTTGACCCTTCGCGTCCGGCAAGTCAAGCTGGGCCCTGTTAGCCATTGCTACATGTACGGCATGATAGCACCCATGAACATCAATTCGAGCTACAACCTGCAGTGAGTACCCAAAGACCCACAACGGAGCCGTCATTGTTGGAATTGATGTGCATATGCAAGCGATGTTGAGCTTACCATCCGGTAGTTGTTCTCAAGCCTCGCGCGCGAGATAGACGTGGCTTCCGCGGCTTGTGAACGCCTTTTGGTGAGAGCTGCATTCCGTTGTTTCAAAACCAATAATGGTATTGGTGCCAAGATGGCTTCGCTTCGAGGAAGCCAGAGGGCGGAAGAAATCTGGGGTAGTGCAGTGTGGGATTTTTGGGAAGTGGGTCGAGGCCGACCTCCGCATTTGCGCCAGCGGTTTCCGTTATTTCAATCAGGGGCTGGTAGAGAAGATCCAAGAACCATTTGCGTCAACCTCGGATTCTTGGGTTCGAATTTGGAGAGGTCAGCTGGATGCACGAGATGGAATGAAAAGGTGATGGAGACGCGATTACCTCATGCACGACTCTAAAGGTTGATTGGACAAAGAGCGATTACTTAGCACTGTAAACCTTGATCTAAACAGTCACCTTCATCGCACGACAGCCATCTCGCAACCATGAACAAAAGGTGGGAAAGACCACGGCAATTTGGTATCTATTCTGTTTTTTGTATCGCAATAATAGTTCCCCCTCATGAAACCACCCAAAACGCAATGCATGCGGGACCACGCAAAAACGCCTAAGAAAACAAACTTCGTCTACCACGCGCCAACAATACCGGCAACTGGGATGTCAATGCCAGTGGGGTAGCTTGCACCGTGCTGAATAGCTGCCCCAGATGCGGTCGGTCAAAGTTGAGCGCAGGCTGGTGTTTGGGCATTCCCGCGTTGGCGATCATTCCATCGATGCGGCCCGACTGCTCGACGATTTGGTCAAGAACCTTAATCAATTACGCTTTCCTCAGAAGTCAAGAGAGTAAGTAAGCTTTCGCGGCGTCGTTGGCGAGACATATGGTAGCGAGACCGAGCTCAATTCCACGGTTGGCGCCCGTGATTGCGATAACTTTGCCGCGCACCGTTATCTTCCAGTTGTAATAGGATCCTGGCTCTGTCGAAAGGTGCATGGGATCTGGTACTGATTGCTCGAGTTATGTACTGCTATTGCTTGCACCTGCAGCTGGCCCTGCGGCGACTTCTTGCGGTGTGGTGGCGGAGGGAGACATGTTAGGAATGCTTGTCAAAGGTACTTGATCTCAGAGCTTCGGTCGGCATGGGTGGGAGTTTAGAGTAAGAAAGTCAGCAACGGGCTCCTGGACCTTTAGTGTTTACTGTCGCATGGGTGGTGGCCGCTCACTGTTTACAGTGAGCTCCTGGCTACGCCTGAGCACTGGAACTAGTTATATTGTTCTGCTCCCTTCCTTTGTATATAAGCTTTACCCAATTACTTGCTTATATGGAGTAGTAATCTACTGTATAGATTACCCAAATATAAGTTTTTTATTTT